>LKNJ01001986.1:0-73774 GCA_002120245.1 Maccullochella peelii
AGTGGGGAATAACTTTTGAGAGGGGACAGTGGCGTGTGTGTGGTGTACTAGCCTCTCATTCCGCTGCTGGACGGCGTTGCAGCTGCCTCTGAAGCCTGGAGCGCTCTGCTCTGCAGCCGCAAAGAGCTGGAGGGGCGTCGTTGAAAAGACCAGTTGCAGCGTGAGGAACCGCGGTCTCGGTGGAGAGTGAGCACTACGAGGAAAAAGGTTTCGCAGGGTAACCAACTCCTGCGGCTGTTGGTTGAAGTTGTGGGTTTGGTGGGAGGGGCTTAGCGGAGTGATACAAGGCAGCAGAAGATGCGGAAGGTTTTGCATAGGTTGCACAGATTCTGCCTACCCCAGCTTTAACCACTTATTGTTTGATAGAAAATGTCAAAAAAATCAAAAAAGAAAAAAGTTGCAGACTGATTTTCCGTCTGTCCCCTGATCAATGGACTAATTGTTTCAGCCGTAGATTGATCAGAATGTGAATCTCAACCCTACTGAATACCAATGGGAGATTTTGAACCAATGTGTTCTACAGAGCTCTCCACTATCATGGTGTTTTCATCCCTCCAGAGTTCCACAGAACCGTGGTGGCCCAACCCCTTGCTAGGACACTATATGTTGGTTTTTCCTTTAATGTGTCACCCATCTGTGTTCATATATATATTCTATAGTGCAAGGTTTTCAATCTGACCACCCTTACTGCCTGCTAGAGCCAAATTACCATCAAAGGATTGCATTTAAGTACCATCAGCCCCCACCATTGACCATAAATCACTGCATTATCATGTCCCCAGTGCATGAAAAGGCTAAACCATAGGTAAAAAGGTCTTGGGTCAGTACTCAATGTACAGTGAGGACAAACTGGTATTGACTAGGAGGGGAATGAACACTTTGCTCAACCTGCTGAAAGGCCTAATAGATTAGGGGCCCCTGGACAAGCCTCTTGTCAATCCCTTATTCTCAGTGACCTAATGTACCCAGAACAGCTGTGTGAGGGCGCTTAGCAGTTAGGCCAGAATGACAAGTCATTGCTCAGCTTGATATATGAACTATTACATGTGAAACAGGAGAGTTTGTTGAAGGGTATGATGGCTGTGTATGTTTGTAACAATATGTCCTCATTACATATATTTTAGGTATTTATCTTTTGGCAAGATCTTTGTCTTTTGTTCATTGCTGGACAAAGACAAAGGAAGAAGACGATCATTACAAATATTTTACGTTAGCTAATTGGAGTATTTCTTCTGTAAACTCTTGTTATTTCATTGGATCACTAAAGTGCTCTTGATGAAAAAGTGGTTAATCCACTGCCTATCAAGGGTAGCATCGTAATAAAAACGTGAAATACGATTTACACTGACTCAATGACACAACAGTGTAGAGATCTGCTATTTAATACAGGAAGGGTTACCTCGACCTATTTAGACAGTCCATGTATTATACACTGTACAAAGCAGTAAAACGTAGGTTCATGTAGATAAAGTATACAACACTTTTATTCTTGTGATAGTACAACAAAGTGTTGCACCACAAGGTGCTTCATTTACAATGGCGCAGAACCTGAACTGACATTCAAATTCAAGTTTATATTTATTTATACAAACCGAGTCAGCATATCAAAACAAACATTGGTGAAAATTTAAATAATTCTAAATACAATGTTAGACACGTTGAGAAACATATATTGCAGCTTTGCAGCCTAGCTGTATTGCATTTTTTAGTAGCCAGTATCCAGGTACCTAAAGCAAAAAAACAAATAAAACATACTTAGATTGCAGTACTTTAAATGCAAAGACAGCTAAATACTTTTATAAATGACTATTGATATTTATGTGTTTTGTACTAATTTCAGTGTACTTTGATACCACAAGGTGTCCTTTGATCAGGTTTTTGTGAAACCAAAGTATTCCTGTGGATTGTGTAGTGAAACATACATAATGGAGATCAGTAAGCCAAACCCGAAACACCACCAAAAACATCAAGCACAGCAACACAAATATTATCAACCAACCAAGATTCAGACCAAGATTATAAAATATACTTACTGTTTCAGCATCGTGCTCCAATCCTGTGTCGTGATGGTCCATCTCATCATCTCTGAATTCCTTTATAAGCTATTAAAATACAAGACCATTCATGAAGAAAATGAACTTATAGAGATTTCACTACATCAGTGCTCTGCTTTAACAAGACAAATGTCTCAAGCTGTTCTGACAGGACTGACAATAAAAGATCAGCAACAAGAACATTTATTTTGTTCTTTCTTAGAGCATTTTTAAATTGTGAATGGTTGTGGTTGTGCAAAAAAGTTTGTCTGGCCAGCAAGCACGAGCTGCAACAATCACAGCTAAATACAGTGCTGCTTTATGGATGTAACCCATGGATGTATAAAGAGAACTGGACACAGCGTCGGAGGCGGGCCCCGTTCATTCCTATGAAACTTGCTCAGTGGCACATGAAGACAAAAAGGTTCGACTTCCCCAGTATAAAATTACCCGGATCTTCCACATAGCTTCCGCATTGTGCGGCCCATAGAGCAAGTGCACTAGCGTTTCCTTTAATCCCGCCTCCCAGCTGCTCCGTCTCAGGCTCACTCCCATGAATGGGAGTCTCTTTCACAATGTCAGTCTATGGGAGAAAGTCTTTTGGGGCCAGTGTGCATCACGTGACGGACCTGGAAGTTGTAATTACACGGTTTGGCCACTATATCAAATTGGCTTCAAAGCCTGGCACACTTCCTGGGGGCTTGATGTGACCTCATCATTTTGCCTGTGCAAATTGCAATCTGGATTTGGTGTGGAGAACACTGGCAGCCTTCAGGTGACCCCTTTGAATAAACAATCTCAATAACTACTAAGCCATACTTTCGACTATCTTATTTATAGTCTTATCTTAAGAGATAATGTTTCACATACATTTTTACTGTTCCTTCCAAAAAATGCACGCGCACACATACTGAATTCCCACCTGAGCTAACGTTCTAGCAATCACACTTCAATTTCAGAACTTCTTCCTCTCGTTTTTATTTATTTCCTTGATCCCCTGTATGTTTGACATGTATGCGTTGTTTTGTACAGATGCTCGTTTGATTCTGTGTAATACTATGCCACGAGTAAAAGAATCCACAATAACATTCCTTAACGTCCTTTATGTATCACCACAAAAAGGCCTTTGCCAATATAAGTGACAGAGAAAACAGTTGCTGACTCACTTGTAACAGCTGAGCGTATCTCTCAGGGTCAATCTCCATCAGAGCTCTTATCTGGCTGTTGTAGTGTTCTGAAATACTCTCCTCCACTGCCACAGTGCAGGCCATGGCCCCCTCTTTCCCCAGCAGTGCGGTGGACGCACCTGGAGTAGATTTAAAACGAAAGAAACACACAGTTCAGATTTAATAAAGCAACGCCTGACTACATATTGCCATAAAACAACAGCAGACTAAAAACTGAAATCAGGTTCAAGCTCAGCAACCTGTAATATCTTGCTGACACTTGTCAATTCTTATATCAAGTTCTAGTATGTGGGTGGATGAATGCAGCATGAAGACATAGGCATTTTCGCATTCTCCTACAGCTTTAACTTTATACACGTTAAATGAAGTATGATAATAACCCAAACCAAAATAAGCATACAAGGAATCACAGTCCAAAACTGTGTCAAAAATCATTATTCTCTCATGCATTTAAGTAAGTTATGTTCTGACTTTATGAACTCTGCTGTATGCTTATGGGCTGTACCAACCTAATACAAACCCAGCAATGTTCCAGAAGGGTAACAGCGCGGTGGGACGAACTCTGTTCTCAGCCAGAATTTCATTGAACTTCTCAAGGTGTTCCTTTTCTTGATCCCACATTTCCTAGAGAAAAACAAACCTGAGTGTCAAACATTATGCAGTTGCAACTCAAGCTGAACACACATACACATTTTTCTATTTATTAATCACAATACAGCAACAAGAGAAGGCACAATTTCTCTATGTTTAAGCTTAACTGAAGTCCAATAATGATAATTTTGGATAAAACATTAAATTCACACTACGCAAGATTTTTAAATGAAAACACACCTAACTTTCCAGATTCACCCTATTGGCCAAATTAAATTCTAGTATCACATCTAAACATTTATCAAGAAGGAACAAATCAGAAGTTAAGAGTTAATTTTATATTTCTCCTTAACAGCAACTCTTCCCGGAGAAGATAGTCTAATCCATTAGGATTCCTTCTGTAGAAAGCATCCCAAACCAGCCTCATTGGTGACACTGGTCTGTGTGTAGCTCACATGATTTCCGGGTACTGACCAATTTTCAAATATTTTCGACATTTGGAGCCATCAGTGTGAACTGTTGTCTAGTGCAGGTTAAAGAACAGTGATGCATGTTACAAATCAAGTAGACCCACTTCTGTCCCACTTCACACTCTGTCCATACCTGGATGAGAGGTCCAGTCCTAGATCGACCCAACACTGCCATCTGGCCGGCGTAGATGCGGTTTGCTCCGTATTCACCCGCATGGTCCACGCGCAGGATTCGGTCCAGCATCTCCTTTTCCTCACTGTCGCGTGGGGGCGGGATCACACTGTAAGCACGTGAGCTCCGCTGCAGGGGCACTGTTACACGCAGTCAATGGTTACACCAGAATGAGAAACACGTAACGACACTTAAGCCATACCGGAATTATTTTTCCCTCTTTTAAAAAGGACCTCAAGGCTTTCCGTACTGGAAGCTCAAACAGTTATCTGAAAACCCAGAACAAGATACTCCAAAAATGTGTTCAGTTTTAAGCTCAGATGCTTTTTGCTTAAAATGAATAGTGTCATGAGTATTTGGAGAAAATTGTATTGATGGAAATATACTCTAGTTAAATAACTAGTGATAAAGAAATGATTAATAATTAACAAACAAAACATCAAAGAGTGGATCAACTACCAGTTAGATGACTTAAAGCATGCTACAATTACAGCGGAAAGAACAGTAGTTACGACAAAATATATAACACGACATTATATCTACATAAATCCCCACCACATTACATAAGTGTTTTTAGCATCTTTAGCACCTTAGCTCAGAGCTGTCGCTGCTAAAGTAAACTACGGACTGTTACTGCTTACCTCTGCATTTTAAACACTGCCGAATCATCGCTGGACCGACAACAATAGACCAGCCATATAAAGCTGTATGTGCGGCTCTTTGCATGGTAGTCAGGTTATGGTTTAAACAACCAAATGTAGAAAAAATGTGCAAAATGTCATTGGAAGTGTCAGACAGAAGGTGGACGTGGCGCAGACGTATGACGTAACCGCGTTACGCCTTGCACAACACTGCCCATCCTCCCTCGTGCAAAATTGCAGTGCATTTATTCTTGTTTAGGCAGTGAAAGTGTGTGTTAGAAGACAAGTTGGTTGTACGCAGGTCAAAATATCTCTGAAATGCAAACCTATGCACAACATTTTATTGTACCTAATAATCAACAATTTACTCTAATGAAAAAACAGTTACATCATATGTCCGTCAGCAAGGCCATGGGGTTATTGTCTGACTGTGATAGTGGGAGTGGAGTGGAGTGTAGTTTTTGTTGTTTTCGTTGTTTTTTAAGATGTTACATCCAAACGTGTCTACGTGAATGGAGGGCTTACAGCTGTGAATAAATAAATGTCCGTAAAGACGACGTCAGCTGTCGTACTGTGGCAGTTGATTCATTTTTCACCTTTTGTCGGCCTGTGCAGCTCCAGGGTTTGCCACTAGATGGCATTATGTTTCTCTCATGTTCATCTTAAAGACTTGAGCATCGATCAAATTCACAAATAAACTGAGCTATGTACTATTAGTCTATAGAAGTAACAGGTCAGAAATGATTCAGTAGGCCTAAAATATTCAGCATATAGGCCTATGAAGTCCATTTTAAAAGTTATGGCGACAGTAAGTGAAGTAAAAAATGTATACATTTGACCTTTTAGCATTGTTTATTTTTTTTATATGGATTGCATGAATCAGAAGTACCCAGAGGGATCCATCTAGTCTCTATAGCTGTGCAGGGTCAGCATCCTGGACAGGTCACTAGTCTGTCACAAGGCTATAACACACAACACAAACAAATCCACAGTGAACAGGCAATTTAGAGTTCACAGAGTTCACCTGGCCTACATATCTTTGGCCTGTGGGAGGAAACCACGCATTTAAAAGAATAAAGTAAATACAGAAAATTACCTTTTGGCCAGACACTCTCTGCTTTTCTGTGTCAAACAAATCACGAGTGCATCTTTTGTTTAGGTTTGTTATGTAAGACTGAACCTGACAATAAGGCAATTAAGCAAAGAAAATGAAGGAGTCTGTTGAGCAGTCACGATCATTGTTGGTGGTCTACAGATGACAATTTTGCTCAGATAAAAACCTTCTGAGGCACATTTTACCTGGTAAACTCCAGTTGGTCCCAGTTTTCATTATCATTTCACTTTTGGTCAAATATGTGTCACTGCAGTGTGGCCCTCCAAACACAGGCAGACAGCAGAACAGTAGGATTTCTTTTTCAAATAAAAGAAACCCAAACAAAATATGTGAAAATATCAGCCCTAAATCAAAATATTTAGATGACTGTGCTCAGAGCCTCTGCATCGTGTGTCACTATCAGTCACTTACATTATATTAGTCAGTATTATTTAGTAATGCTTTCATGACTCCTGTCTTTAAAGACACAAAAACACAAGTCTTTCTGCAAAGCACATAAAATAGTGCTGGGACGTAGGAATCTGTGGAATGATGGGGTTGACTGCTGCAGGGCTGTGATGGTCATGAGTAAACAAGGCCAGGACAGTGAATGGAGGGCTGTGTCGGTTTTGTCTTTGTGTGTTTGTGGTGAGACACCGGTTATGTGTTTCCCTATCTGTCTGTCTGACTGTTGGTGGCTACGCATGTGTGGCTGCACCTCGGTACGTGTGGGTTGCCTTTGTCCTCTCTGCGTGAGTGTGTGGGTAGGTCACAGGTGTAGGCGAGGCTGGATTAATAACAAGGCAAGGCAGGCAACTGTCCCAGGGCCCCAAACCCCCAGGGGCCCCAAAAGCCCTTGATTTGAATAATTGCTAATTTGTTTGGGAATTTGCACCACTAAAGCACAATATCAACTAAGGTGGCTCATGTATTATTACCTAATTGTTTTCTTTGAAATGCATTGATTATAGCCACTTTCTCTCTTGTAAGCCGGAACTTAACTGCTGCAGTAGACCTTAATTATTTGACTTTATATTGTGCACACATAGCGCACATTCCTAAATGAAATTGTGTTTAATCAAATTATCCCAAATTTTCACACCAGGTATTCCAGCATAGGAATAGTGGTTGTTTTCTGGGTATGTTGACTTGTAATGAAGCTGCCATTGTGTGCACTGTAATTAACGGAGGCAAAAGAGCACATACACAGTGCACAAAGGTGCGGAGGTCGTGGGCCATTGGGGGGCCTAACAGCAAATTTTTGCCTGGGGCCTCGTAACAGGTCCAGACATGGGTGTGAGGAGTCTGGGGATGAATACCTGAATATCACTCGGTTCACTATGTCAGGTCCAGTGGGCCTTTAAGTGGAGCTTGAGACTGGGGCTTGTTGTCTGTGGACAGACTGGAGTGTGTCCGGCACACTCAGGGCACATGGTTGGAAGGTTTGTAGAGAGAAAACAGAGCATTTCAACCCAAGTGGTTTTCAGAAAGGCTTTGCAGAACTGTCTGACAGGTGTTCACGTCTATCCCCAAAGAGCAAACACTCGCTGTCAGAGCACTATATAACAGATATATGAAGTAATCAACAGCTAAGTCTAAAATTTGGCAGCACAACTGAAGGAAGGCCAAGACCAAAATAAAGTTAATGTTTTCTTGCTCTTGTGTGCTGTGACTGACGAGTGGATTAAAGAGCAAACCACAGAGCTGGAGAAAGAGTGCGACTTGCATATGTATGTGTCTTTGTACCTGTATGTATGTATGTGTGTCTGACTGTGTTTGTGTAATGTTTGCATGCATCCATGGACGTGTGTGAGTCTGCACACCCTTGCTCCGAGGCTCTGGTCAGACAGTGCATAGCTGTGGTGGGACCCAGGCTAAGCGCCTCGAGACTACAGTGAGTCAACAATGTCTGTTCTCACTGAGAGGAGACATGATAGGTCTTGTCTCATTTGGTCCCTGCCTGGTGTGGTGGGACACCCAAAGCTTGTGTGTATATGTGTGGGTGTGTGTGTGACGTGCATGATTTTAAGTAAAATTAGTTATTTACCCAGATGTAGAATATATAACAGCAACATGCGTCAGTGTCTGTGTTTACGCAAGTAATATCGTTCTTGACAACCCTCTCCTCAAATAAAAAGAAAAAAAGAATGAATTTGGTTAAAAGCTTTATGAGCAGGGCTTAGCCTTTTTGAGCCCTGGGTGATATTTTGCTACGGGGTCAACATCTCCATCACCTCAAACTGGAAACCTTCAAACGTCTTTGTGGAATTGGCCCTGTCTGTGTGTGTGTATTGGAGGGCATTGTGTATCACCCTACAGTGAAGAAAGCAATTTGAATTGTCACGATGGCTAAAACTGTTTCAAAAAGGCCCAGGGTGAAAAAAATTCTATATCCCACATTTCCCATGATGCAACCGGTTAGCACCTTTCATGACACGCTCCCTGTCTGGTAAATGCTCACTTTTTTCAAACCCCACACCCCCAGTTTGTAATGCAGGCTTTGTGTTAAAAAAAAAAAAAAAAGTGTCGTCTCTTAGCTGAAGCTGAAACAACATCATCAGGGTTATTTTTTTGTCAGTTTTGCTTTGAAGCAGTCCCTGCTGAGCTACAGAAGACATATACAACTGTCTTCACAGGCCCTTTAAAGTAGATTCAGTAAACGCTGGATGAAAATAAGGTTAAACGTTATAGTTATTAGACACTTGAGTGGGATTCATTATCCCCTGGAGAAACAAACACACTCTGCTCCACCTTTTTTTCCCCACATATGTGCCTTACAAAACATACTTACTAAATTGTCCTTTTGAATGTTGAACTCAAAGAACACGCCATGTCTCTTAGTAAAAGTAACATTTCCCCTCCTACTCAAGAATGATATGATTGTCCAAAACATAAAAAAATGTTCAAGAACTCTAAGATGAAAAGAAAGCACATACATGCAGTTTTAGATCTTACTGGAGTTGTTACAGTTTCCCTGCATGCCTGTGGAGCTCGACACTGACCAGTACTTTTACCAGGGCACAACACAAGGGTACAAAAAAAGACCCATCAAGCTTGAGACTCTGTAGCGGTTGTTGTTTAGTTATGCCGTGGGCCAGGCCAGTCCATGAGTACAGTTAAATGCTCGATTCATACATAGTCTATATCGTCCTATTTCAATTCAGGGTCACAGTCAGGGGTTGGTCCCTATCCCAGAACAAACATACTGTATTCACTCTCACACCCAAGGAAAAGGCTCCGGTTCACCAAACCTACGTGTTTTTAGTCTGTGAGACACTGGAGCACAAGAACTCGGGAAGAACAGCGGCCCATTAGGACAGGCCTCGGCCCTGTCTGTGTGGAGTTTGCACCTTCTTCCAGTGTTTCTGTGCAACACCTATGAGTGCTCCAAAGAGACATGCATAGTTATTATAAATACTCCTGCCATTTCACATCACCAAGGCCCCCCACCTGGGTTCTTTAGGTGCTGTGCTCTGCTTCTGAGTTGTTAAGAAACACCAAGAATGAATTTACTCCATGAGAATTGAAAATGACAAAAAAAAAAGCATGTGTAAAAAACACATACAGTCCAGGGCCCAGACTTGAATCCAGGACCACCTTGCTGTGAGGTGACAGTGCCAACCACTGAACCCGTCGTGTCACTGTTATTGTGATTTTATGTTCTAATCAGCTTTATTAGCAGCTACTCGTTACTCATTACTGATTCTGATGACATGCTTCCTGGTTTTGACCCTCTTCATTAGAAGTCTCAAAGTGCAAGACAGCAGGAAATTGCTGTTAGATGGCCTACAGAGTTCAGGTTGTCATAACTAGAGCTACATGTCACTTTGGTTTTATTTATGACCTTGGAGAAGTGTTGTTCACAAATATTGGCTGGGCTGCACCTGACAATATAAATTCTTTAACTGCATGGTATTCCCCTTGAAAACAACAGTTATTCATCCAAAATTGTTACAAAACTAGGTTGAGAAAGAAATTAAAGTTATGCAACATTGTTTAAAAAAGCCAACCATTTTATGGTTTGGTGGTATCCCTCTGGAAAAGGCAAGATGTCTCATAAAACAGTACAAAAAAATAGGTTCATTTTCTGATTTAAGCTCACCAAGTCTCCAAAAAACCACCACGTAACCCTTTTTATAGATGGCTGTACAAGATTAAAACCAGAGGATGAGTGATTTCTCTTCCATTATTGAATTGTTTACACTCAAAAATCTATCTTGTGCACCGTACAGACCTAGTTAAATCACGCTCTAAACCGCCTGTATTCATGGACACTGGAGAGTGTATTTAGCTTCGTCTGGTACAAGTTAAATGGCCCTTGTCTGTCTGGCACGGTTCCTTCCAGTGATATTTTTTTACACCAATGGGATGGGAGATAATGTTTAAATCTGTTCTTTATTGGTGGGGGATTGAAAACTCTGCGTGTTCAGGCAATCCTCGTCGAAGACACAGAAATTTCTGAATGAACCAGTCAGATAATAACCACTATTACAGATAGGAAGCCAATACAGAAAACACATTCATGGCCACCCGACACGAGACTGTTTAAAGGAAGCATGTAAACAAGCTTGGGAAAATGAGTCAAAAGTACAGCCTAGTCGAGAAAAATTTGATATACCTCAATGGCAAGCTCAGGCACATCGGCTAGTTTATATAAAGAAGGTGTGCTCAGTTTGAGAATTAACCCAGAAAGGTGATGTGCTTGAGAAACAGTTTGTTTTTGAATAAAGGGGGTCATTGTTAATATCTATAGTAGCTTAGTATAGAGTCATCATGTTTTTCACATTTACAGCGATTTTCAAACACTGCGGCAGATACATTTAGGGGAACAATCCATTTAAAGGGTGTGATGGGAAGCCAAGCAGCCCTTCATTTATGAAACCTGTCATTTAACCAGCATTTCCTTTTAGCCACAGGATGTGGCTCTCTTTGCTTTGCCATCCCGGCCTTTGCTGTTCTATATGGTTTTTCCGGGAGTCATGTTTGTACTCTGTAAATCAGAGTACAAACTGTGGGTTACCAGTATGAGTATATACTGTAGTGAAAATGACCTTGCAATAGAAAGTTGAGTGATGAGTGCCACAGTTGAATCTTGGATACGCCATGTGGGCAGATACACGATTTACTGTAGTGTATGGTGCTCACTTTTACAGCATTTTAATGACTGAACTTAAATGGTGGAAAAAAAAAGTGAAGGACATGATGAATGAATGTATGGAAATAATGGCATGAGCGTCTGAATGTATTCGCATGATGTTATGTAGTTTACTTGGTTTTCAGGTTGGGGGTTAGAAATTGCAGATGAGTCCAAGGTCAAGCACAAATATGAAAACAATTAGTATATTTCGGGGTAATTTTGCCACTTAGGTACTGCTGGGATGGTGACTAGCAAGTACATGTTGACTTTCTTTGTTTGCGGTTTCTGTGAAACAGCCATGACTCTAATGAACTACATGCATAACTTGAATGATTGATTGATTTATTGAAATTGTTGCATGTGTTAATGTGTGTTTGCAGATAGTGTAGTTGCCAAGCAGCTGGACATGATTAAAGGCCGGCCCTGGAAAGGCAAACATACATTTAGTTGGCTAGTTACCTTAGCATAATCTTCGGGGCCAAATCTAGGGATTGAATTTATTGTTCACTGTTTAAGTGTGCAGTAGTATAATGTGCATTGTTTGTGTTCAGGTCACTCACCTTTGTTGTGTCTCCTCTTCACGGCTAAAAGAGTGCCCAGCCTCTGAGCACCAATTTGAAGGTTCCGGGAGATGCCATGTGGTAATTGGTGTAGGGGCGCTGATGTCCTTAAATTTGCTGTTTCAGTTTTTGTGATGGTATGGTAATGACTAATATGCATGAAGATGATGCACACACCTGTTAGTAGTGTGGTGTATATGTATTTTAGTGTATTGGCTGTGTTTTGTATTTTTTTGTATGTCCGGGGAGGGACACCCCTATACTGTGGTAGGGGTTGAGGTCGTAGCCAGCAGCAGGCTATATAAGGCGGCCACTTTCCATCAAGCGCTGCTGCTGTCAGGACTACATGCTGCTTGTGGTCCACAGTATTTTATGTGAAGATGACCGGTGTTGTGATGTATTTGTGGGTGAAATAAACACCTGGTTGGTCTGCACCTAACTTCTGTCTCAAGTCTCTTGCTGTTGATGTCCAGCCTCTACACGGCCATCCTAACAGACTCAAATGAGTGCTAAACAGCTGGCAGCAATCCCAAAGACATAAAAAAGAAATATATTATAACAACAGCAGAAAATCTGCCGGTCATCACTTCATCATTTTACCACATTGTACTCATCCCATTTGTTTTCCACCCTGAAAAAGACAAATGTTTTTACAGCGCACAGGGAGTGGATGATTCCCTAATAAATGTCACAACCACAATCTTGGCCTCCCCCTCAGTTTTTCTGGGTGATATTTTTAGAGGGGCTCGGTCCACAATCCTAAAGTGAAGAGGCGAGGAATTGTTTTTGTTGATGCTCGCCTTACCACTTCAGTGTGGTGACTCGTGATGAGCTGGTGTCTCCATACGTCACAAGAAGCCAGAGTGAGTGGGAGTCAGGCTCCGGGCTCTATTAAGGGGGGAGCCAGTCACCAGGTTATTGGGCAACTAGTGACGGGGGACCTTCTCGTGGATTTCCACTTGCTGCTATTTTAGGGCAGCAGGTCTGTTTTGAGTTTAGAGAGAAGCCACAATATCCTATTAACATTGTTAAAGTAATTGGTCAGGGTTTACTCAGAGGGCCTGCCTGGTTAAACTGAGGCTCCCAACTCTCTGCAGATGCTACACAAGACAAATAAAGGCTGTGGATGGATGATAGATGAATAGATATATGGATGATTGGATGGACTGGGTGGATGGATGGATGGTGGATGGTGGATGTATTGGATCGATTGGATGGATGGATGGATGGAAAGATGAATGGAAAGATGGAAATCAAGCTACAAGTTACCCTTAATTATTATGTTGCATTAATACACACAAGTTTTTAAGAATATACTTAATCTGTACTTTAAGTTTATGTTTAAATTTAAGGGCAAAAATAATTAAATTTTATCAGTTTATTTAACAGGGACAGTGCACACTAATAAAGCCATATTTTTCATCTGCAGTTCCAGAATTGCACCAGAAATGAAGCAGTATGAGAGTTAACCTCTGATTCCTTGCCTGCAGCTGCACGAGTCCAGCCATGCTGTGGCCTCGTGGCTCACATCCAGCGTCTCCACTTTGTTTAGAGGCTGTCTAAGCCTGGTTGGACTGCGGCTGGGTCAGCTGTGAGGCACAGGCAGGTCAGACCCAACCAAAACTCCCCACTGGCTGACACATAAAGCACACTGTGCCTGTGGCTTGAATTTCGTCCGCAAAAAAATAGGCCCTCCAAATTATTCTAAAAGAGTGTGCAAGTTTTGATGCGTCATCTATTTTGATTCTATTCAAGGATTAAATGCTGATGAAAATAGAATAAAAGCAATCTGTCACATTCCTGTACAATTAATATGTTAGTGTGAGATGTGTCTGATGTTTTTTTGTCTGATTTTAATATTTTGACATTATTTGAGGGGTTTATCACTGGAGATAAGTTCACTGAAAGCCTGGCTGCATACCTACTGTGATAGAGAATAAATAGCTCATATTACTTAATTATAAGTTTTTAGAATGCTTCAGGTGATTTATTTTCGACTAGCAGAGCCATTATACTGACAAAACAAGTGACTTTAAGTTTGATAACAGATGTGACCTTAAGAACTACAAAAACGTATCACTAGTATTCTGGAGCTCAAACTTAGAGAACCACATGACACATGGTGATGTACTCCAAACGGTTGCCAAATAGGTCTGGCATTCTGGGAATCTGTGATGAAACTCAAGAAGTGGAAAACACACATTATTTTTGGAAAACATTCACAATTTCAGTGATGACTGTTTCTTTGCATTTCCTCTTCTTTGCAGTGATAATGTCATAAGAAATCATGAGACTTATAACCAAGCACACGTTTCATGCTTATATTTTACAAAATACAATATCTTTTCACTTACTGAGACCTAATTTTACTCTTTTCTAACAATTCAAAAGTTGTTTTATTGAGAGGAAACTATATGCACCTTCTGATTGGTGGGTCATATAAGCATATGCTGTATAAGCAAGCACTATGAATGCAAAAAATAACTGACATTGAAGTGTTTATTTACATTGTTTGTTTGAGAGAGGGTGCTCCAAACCAACCCTGCGCCACCTCTGCCATTTCTCCAGCTGGCTGTCGTCCCGCGTGGTTTTCCTCTGAAGGGTAATCACAGCACAGTCTCATTCAGACACCTTCTGGTTCCAGGGCAGTTGAGAAAATGATGGTAAGCCATCTGCTGTCTGAGAAGAAAAAGAGCATCTTTACTGTGTCTGAGGTTTGGAGATGTCAGGTTGAGATTAGAGTCACAAAAAAACAAAACAAAAAAAAACTGGGGCCCAGCAATTACCTTACTAATTCTAAATTGGTTATGCAATCAGAGTGTCTCCTAATGTTGTGTAGGGCGACTAAAATTGAGAGTAAACATCATTTGCCCAGTGAAGCAGCTGGTGCCAGATTTGGAGTTTTTCTGATGAGCTTGGTCCTTCATGTAGCACTAAAGCAAGAGTTCAACATTTTGGGAAATAGGCTTAGTTCCTCTTTTGTTGGGAGCTGGATGAGAAAATCAAGACCACTCTCACATCTGTCCGGTAAATATACGGCTACAGTCAGCAGCCTGTTAGCTTAGCATAAAGTCTGGAAACTGTACGTTAATGAAGAAGATTCATAAAGCCCCGTTAAAATATTTGCTCAAATCCCAGGGTGAATTTAGTGCCCACTCGCATGCAATTGCACCTGTTCTAAAATTTGCCTCACGTTCTGTTTGATCACAGCTTTAGAGGTGCTGATAGGCGAATTTTCTTACCTTCAGACAAAGGCTGATAGCTGTTTCCCTTTGTCTCCACTTTTTATGCAGAGCTAAGCTAACTGGCTGCTGGCTGCAGCTTCATAATTACTGTGGAGATATGAGAGTGCTATCAGTATTCTCATCTAAATCTCGGCAAGAAAGCAAATGTGTCAAATTATTTCTTTAACAGTATGTGAGTGATCAAGCTTATTTGGACTTCTTATGAATGACTCCTCAGCAGGTGCCACGGCAGTAAGGTGATAAATACTTTTAGGCTCATATCACTCACAGAGGCATGTGAGATGGGTCTGGAGTCTACAGACTGAGGAAGCAGGTCTGACACAGAAAGATACACGCATACAGTACTCACACACTACCTTCCCCATCATATCAAATATACTTGCACATCACAGCAGTCCTGCTGACAGACAAGAAGCAGGTCAGAGTCAGTCTCAACTGCGGAGCAAAGCAGTGAGAAAAAAAAAAAGCGGGAGGGAGAGAAGCGGAAGACAGAGCCCATTTATAATTGCTTGCGTAGGCTGACACATCTGAATTTACAGGCTGCATTGGAGCTGCGCCACTCATTTAAGATGCTTATTTAAGAGCTAAAAGAGAAAAAAAAAATACAGAGCAGATATTTTGTTCACTTGTTTCTTAATCTGTTTTAGGTCCCTCCCTTTGCCTTGCTGTTGCTAAATTTGTCTCCCCTTGCTCAAACGTAAGAAGCCAAAATGACACCATTATTTTGACTAGACTGTTTTTCCTCCCGGGGAGAGAGGCCAGAGGAAGTGTAGGTGACCTAGACTGGTTAACCACGGCTTCACCACGGGTTGGCTGGGGCACTGCCACCCCCGCAGCCACCCTCTGCATCCACCGCCTGCCAGGTCCACATTACTACTACTACACGCCATGACCACAAGTGGCCCCACTCCAGTGCCAGCCTCCCATCAGGTCCTTGCTGGGTGCTTTCTTTCTCCCCATTGGTGTAAACAGTCTGCCGTCTGGCCATCGGCTGGCACGGAGCTCATTTGGGTCGTATTTACAGGCCAAACGTGTGTATGTTTGTGTATGTTAGCCCATCTTGGGCCTGTACCAGCAGTTTGCACAGCTCATGCTCTTCACTGCGTGTGCACAACTCTGCGTGTGTTTTGTTTTTGTGCTACTTTTTCCCCATGAATTGCAACACCTCCAACCTCAAGCTCCTGTCTGGGACCGATCAGCTGACGATTCTTGGCTCAGATGCTGTAATGAAGTTTATTCTGGATGCAACAGGGGAGATATTAAACTCTTAAATCTCTCCTCCAATCAGAAAACCCATAGAATATATTTACTAACAACCTTGATGGACAACATTTACAAACAGACAACACATTTCAAGACAGCACATGTAAACATGGTCCTGGGGAGACCACAGTGCACAGGGCCCCTTTCGAGAAATGTTCTCACACACCCCTAAAAATGTCCTGCTATAGCCAAGCAGCACCAGATGTTGTCTGTCTACTGTTGATTAGAAAACTCAAACACACCCGACCACAGAGATTCAAGCATGTCAGTTATGTGAGTTAAAACAGAAAGGGAAGACATGGTAAGTCTCTTTCTCCCCCAGTGTTTGGCCCCTGGGTATTATTTGGGACAAAAAGGTGTACTGTAAACACTGCAGCCTGTGCTACAGTCACACCGCCCACCCCACTGGTTGTGGTACACTGCCTGAGGTGTTTCGGACCATTTCTTGGTGGTAGCAACACTCCACTCAGGCTGTGGGACTGAGACATAACACAACAGTCAGTTAGACCACAGATAACTTTTTTGTTTAGATCTGTCTGCCAGCTACATTAGGCTTTGATACACTAATTCATTTTCTCCTGATCCTCCACTGGTTATCAGTTTCGCCAACAGGAGAAACTTTGGGGACAGCAAAAGGTCATTTGGAACTTTCTGACCTTCTGACCACACTTCATAACAAAGCACACCCAACACACAGCAGTTCAAAATGTTTATTACTGACCAATATTTTTTTGTTACAATTGTACATGTAGTTCTAGTTTCCGATCATAATGTCATCTGCAATTGCACCACAAAACAACACATTCAAATCCAACTTTTAAAAGAATTTCACAATCAAATGAATTCACATGTTACATAATTCTCATCATTTTGCACCAGGAGCTAGCTGAAGTGCTGGATAAAAAGCACTCGCTGGAAGAGCCTGGAGGAGAAACATAAAGTGATGACTCATTTTTTAAAGAATAATAATCTCATATTTGCACATGGCGAGACACTGGACCTGGTGGTGGTCTGCCTCTCTGCCGAATTTTCCATGTTTCTTCTCTGCGGCGATGATGGAGGTGGTGGTGTTAGTCCCAGTCAAGACGGTGTCATACTTTCCTGCGCAGCTGCTGTGCTGAAGTTTTCCCCTGTGTCTTGACCAGTGTGACCATCATCACGCCATTCGGTGATGCTTTTCAGCAGACTACAAAGAGCTTTAAGGACACACTCTTGTTTTTGTGCTCTTACAGTGTGTGAATATGTCTAAACATAGATTTTGTTGTATTTTTTAATTTAATAAGGCAAGTATGTCCCTGTAAATTCAGTATACCAGACTGTGCACGCGTGCCCTTACACACATAAACAGCACTGATAACTTACTGTTAATATACTATATATACTGTATAATATAATATAATATATACTGTCACTATACTCAATCATCAGCTCAACAATCAAGTCCTTCTTATTTCCTTCAGTGTTCCTTCACTAACAACACAGAGTTTAAAACTTAACCCCTCTGTAATTCACATGACGCACTGTGACGAGGTTCTGTGATAATTTCACATTTTCCACTTGTGGTGCAAGTTTCAGTCCAATAAGATGACTAATTAACTAAAAAGATTCTCTTTTTTTTCCCCATATCAGCAAGTTTGTTGCCACACTTGGGAAGTGCATGTGATGCTTTGCTCTACTGAGTTGGTTCTACATTTTCCACTCAACAAAAGGAATCAAATTAATATACGTATATGTGTCTTTACTGAAAAAACATCATTTTGTGACTTATCCAGCATGTTATGAGCTGGTGATAGTGTCCACTTGCAAAGGGGTTTCCACACATACATGCTAATATGTTCAGCTTTGCACCACACCCACTAATACATATGAATAGATGTGACTAGAGTTGCTAATATCTTGGATTTGAGTATAGTGAAAGTCTTAAAATCATGGCATTTATCTGAGTGTTGCTGGTCTTAGTTTAAAAGGTATGTGTGTGCACAAACAGACACTGTGTGGTCAGACGACTGGGATGTGGGGGAAGGGGGGGGAGGAGCAAAAAAGGAGGTAAGGGGCAGTGAGTGAAAGTGGGTGGAGTGTGTCTGGGTGTGGGACTGTCATCCCATTGAGGGGAGTAGCTGTGGTGTTTTGATCGAAATCCAGAAGATGTGGGAGAGAAGAGAGGGGAGAGAGAGAGAGAGAGAGAGAGAGAGAGAGAGAGAGATTTCCACCCACCCAACAAGGAGACACACTCATAAACAGCAGACAGACGGAGTGAGAGTCAGAAAGACACAGGATCTCAGGGCAGCAGCAGTTCAAACATCAAGGCAGACAGAAACAGAGTTTCATTGAGAGAAGATGTTTTATTAAAGGGGAGGAAAAGTCACGCAGACACATTCAAACACACACACACACCAATAAACACAGAGCGTGCCGCCCGGACAGACAGGCAGCTGCTGGCTAAACACAAGATATACTACCATTAGCTAGAGAGGAAAAGTCTAACAAGGAAAACGTTTAGTAAACTCTTTCTCCCCACGTCTCACACACACATACACACACACACTGAGTGTGCGCTACCCAGCGTGAGGAGCAGGGCTGATCAACCCCAACAAGTGGAGCATCAGGGAGGAAGGAGCAAGCGGGTGGATGGATGCCTTTTGCAGACTCAGTGGCCTGGACCCTCTGTGGGTGAGTTTGTGATGCGTTCACTGACCCTGAACTCACATGTATTAATTGTGCGTGTGTGTGTGCCAAGAACAGATAATGTAGAATCACAGTCCAGTTCAGTTATAAAGACTTTAATATTTTGGGTATTAGGCAAGTTTGTATTGTCACAAAACTCATGCTCATTTGACATAAGCTAATATCAATTAGTACATATTTATGTAAAAGTTTAATAATGAAGAATGAGCTTTCACTGTTGTTTATGTATGTTTATGCAAAAAGAAAGCATAACACAATTAGATAATTATGATCTTTTGCTTACTTACACTTGTTAAGCTGTTTAATCCTGACCATTGATGTGATTTAATGATTAAAGCCATTAGCATTAGCCACATTAGCATACTGTTCTTGTGTGTTAATATTAAGCTTGTGTGTAGAAGAGGAAGAGGGGAGATGTGTTAACCTAAAATGTTAGCTGGCAGCACTCAGCAGTACAGGAAGAAAATCAGCATAGCATACAGTGACCTTCTCAGTTTGCAGCCTGCACACATGTGAGCGCATTAGAAATCTAATGTAAAGCAAGTCTGAATGCGAGAATTTACCTTTGATGCGTATCGGCGTTGCGTTTACTGTCACTCTGCTCTGTGATTCAACACAATGAGATGCTGAGAGGTGGAGATGCGTCACACTGAGTGAGCTGCTGTTGTTGGAAAGGCTTCTTAGTATTGTATATTAGCAAACCTCCACATTCTGAATCCCGGCTCGAAAGTAGAAGAATGGCCGCGATCCAGCTGGAATGCCAAAATCATTGAATGCGCTCACTCCAAACTTGCCTCTTCCCCCCTCTTCCTCTCTCTCTCTCTATGTTCCTGTTTCTCATTTTGTCTTTCTCTCTGTTTTTGACAGAGGCAACAGCGGCCACCAAACTTCAGTTATTAACTGTAGTAATCAACCTTTCACATACTTTTGGAACAGCGTCATTGCTTACTCATTGGTCATAGCCCTGGATAGTGATGGGAATTTATATGGCTTTACTAGTGAACTGAACATGCGCAATCCAGCTCAGCAGAAGAGGTTTGATCCAGAAACACATAGCATGCAAGATTTTTAGGGTGGTCAAATTTAAAAGGGGATAATTTAGGAGCTAGCAGTATATTTAGTTTCTTTTTCCTTAAATCAAGCCGTCCTGTAATTTGAAAAACAGAACAAAGTCTAGGTGAAACTTTAGGGAAAGTGATCTCTGCCTTCTAAAATTACAGTGTCCTTAGTTCATACATGCCACACTGTTTGCTCAGAACCCAGAGCAAGGTTTCAATTGTTTAACTTGTTATTAGGCTCTGAATTGCTCTGTCAGATCTAGAGAATGTAAAAAGAGTCATTCAGCACATTTGGAGCAGAGTAAAAATCTGTACTACTTTCACATCACTGTGTTTGTCAGGTAAAAATAGACACCTTGTGGTACCCAAGCTGTTGGCATCTTCTAGTTTACTGCAACCACTTCAGCCAGAGGTGAGAAACAGGATAAGAGCTGAGCAAAATGCACAAGAAAGTGCTCAAAGAGTGTTTGACAAGTTGGATTTTTTTTTTGGACATAAAAGTGCTCTGTTCATCTGCCTGCCATTGACCGCAGGAGTCAGAAGGGTCTGTGAAAGTAGCTTCCCACTCACTGCCTTTTAAAAAGATTTATCACTTAAATGGATTTTGGTACATCAGCACTCACAGAGACCACTGGTATATACAGTACGTACAAAATGGTGCCTTCATTACATAACCTAAACCACCTATGTTATGAAGATTTATGTGTGAAATTTTTGTGAGCCTGTGGTGAGGCAGGCAAAGATGTGCGTAAGCTCTGATTTCAACCCTTTGCCTACAGTCAGATCATGATTCAGACCCTTGTGGCTCCAGAGGCGGCAAACAGTAGCGATTGATGGTAAACTTATATTAATCACCATTCATGCAGAGACATGCCACCCCCCCTGAGCAGCAGCATCTAAAATGCATCTCACCTGCCGTGGTTCACTGGCAGTCCTGCAGCTGCCACCAATTGTGGGCTCTCTCCCTTATCCCAGTTGGGAGTCTACCAGCAGGGCCAGACTGCTCCGCCATGCTAGAAGCTTTAAACCACTTCCTGTGGTGAGTCCGCAGGGCAGCCTCATAAGCACAGCCAGACACCCTGCCCCTCATTAGGCCAGTGAGGTGATAAACAAGGGAAGCAAGACAACAACAAGTCACTTAGCTCCTGGTATTTCTTTATTTTAAAGAAAACACAACCTATCCTGCTTTTGCTGCTGTTAGGTAATTTCAAACTTTTGGCTGCATTTGCCCAACACGCCTCGTCTGCATGGACTTGCATGCAGCTGTTTATAGGCTTCATTATTAGTATAATCCTTGACCTCACATTTTAATGTGTTGACAGCTTACATTGTCCTACTCAAATTAGGAAACAAGCCAGAGATGTGGTCAGAAAAAGTATATAACTGACTTTTTAGCAAAAGAAGGCCTCTTCCAGCGCACACTCTCTCAGGATTGGCCACAAATATGTTGTCTGTTGACTTGCTGTGGTTTCACTCTCCACTGCCTTAATGGATGAAATGCAGGACCTGCACCAAGTCTGTACTGTCTGGACTTGACCCTCGCCTGCTCTGTCTCTCAGATGATGGATATATGTAATTTCACAGTTTTACCTGAATTTCTGACTCCAGCATATTCTCTTGATCTGAACTTTGGACTGTCTTACTTTCTCTTTGTTGTAGGACTGGAACCGTACGTGGTACACAGCCAACCCAGACCTGACCCAGTGTTTCCAGAACACAGTACTGGTGTGGGTCCCTTGTATCTATCTGTGGTTGCTGGCCCCTTTCTACTGCCTTCACCTCTACTGCCATGACCGCGGGCGCATTCGAATGTCCTGCCTCTGCACAGCCAAAATTGTAAGACTTCACATGGACTTTCTCCAGTCTAAATTGTATTGTTCAAGGTTTTTCATATGAGTGAAAGCAAATACAAAAGCAACATTTCTGCTAGTTTTTCTCAACAAGATCCCCAATATGAACAGAAATATATTGGCAAATGTGACTGTAGATCCAGAAAGTTTCTCCAATCCGTCTCCCATTACTCTCCTGTCCTGCTCAGGTGTTGGGTTTCCTGCTGGCCTCCTTTGGCTTTGTGGAGTTCTTCTACATCCTGTTGGAGAGGAGCCAGGAGATCCAGCAGCACATGGTCTTCCTACTCAGCCCCATCATACGCAGTATGACTGTGGTAAATACTGCGACTCTTTCATGATTTTACCCCACACTTTAAAAGCTTAGGGCACACTTCTAACCTTCTATGACACTTGCATCAGTGCATAAAGTGATGAGTCTATATATCAAGGTCCATCTTCAACATGGATATTGTCTAAAGTCAGTTTGTGGACTCAGAAACATTGCAATATGTGACTTGAGCATGTACAGACAAAAGTGCATTTCAAACATACCACAGAAATCTAATTGTGTAAGAATTGTTAAACCTATAGATGGTGTAAAACTGTTGACGGGCCGCTAATTAATTGAAACAGCTCGCTACTTTAAAGCAATTTGATAAGTCTCTAGTGATAAGCAAATGAGATGTTTCCTGTCGTTTATCCCTGATCAAGTTTTAAGAGGTGATGAAATCAGAAGTGCAAGCACAATACACAGTGAACGCCAAGGAATCATGTAAATGTGCATTCGTTTTACAGAGTCCCAGTGCATCCATGGTTTGCGTATGGAAAAAAGCTTTGACTTCTGAGCCATGCCACTGATTTGTAGCTCAAATCCCACATCCGACATTCTTCCTGCGTTGCTCTGGGTAACAGAGAGGTTTTGGGAATATTTCAGCCTGTGTCCTGCTGGCTCACATGTCAAAGTGCAGACAAATGACAGAATATATAGTCTATGTGCAATAAGTTGGCCAGACACTGAAGTGCAAAGATGCACAACCAGGTATAGATTTATAGTGTTGTAGGCAGTGCAAATATTACAGTACCCTGCGAACACAGCCTGTATTTGACCATCACTCATCAGTTTGCAGAGTATATGTAATGACATCAGTTAATATTTGATGTGGAATCGGTGTGCGTACATATGGGGAAAGTTTCAATACAATGAAAAATGCGATTGGTAGGTGCTGTGCAAGTGAGCGAGCATACGTCAGAGGAAAGACATGTATATGAAATGTATCTAAGTTTATTGTTGATGCTTGTCCAATCATGTACTTGCATGCAAATGAGCTGTTAAGTGGTGGCAGTGCCTTGACTAATCATGTGCTTTAAACATTTTGGTTCATCTTTAAAAAACACAAAACCGCCGAATACAAAGGTGATGATACACAATTGTAGCCTATGTTAAACCTAATTACATGGAAAGGTTCAATCTGTATTGGCTACAGGTGTGCTGCTGGGCTGGAAGTTTTGACGCCAGTTCCTTCTTTGAGCACCATTTTTCTGACCAAAACTGTATTTAAGGTGTAATGTGTTAAATTGCAATGGATATGCAGAACGGAAGAAAAGGTCAAAACATTCATCCAATTTACCTCAAAATAAGAACCTGAGGTTTTGAATAAACAAAACCCATACCCCAAATCCATACTATGCACATTGATTTGCTCAGGTCTGAAGAGAAACAACTAAAATGTTTAGATCCAAATCAGTGCAAGACCTATGCAGATGTATGCAGTCTAGATGAGATCTTTAATCTTTACAAATGTTGTTTGTCTCTTCTCCCTCCAAACATCTTGAATCAAACTAGGATGCCCAGATCAGGGTGGCATGTAGGGTGGGCTACAGAATATTATTTATAGAAGATAAGGGCTGGTGTGCAATCAGAGAAATGTTTTCAGTGGCTTGTGTTGATGGAAACAGCCCTGAATGTTTCTCAGAACATTGATCCCACTCATTTTCAGCAGATTTTAAATGATACTCAGAGTAGGAGCAAACAGATGAGGGGTGCAGTTCACAACATGGGTGGCATGGCAAGCTTAAAATGCTGTTTATCCTCAGCATGAGTGACTTAAGAATTACAATGCAGTACAGGGGTGCTGAGTCCAGACAAGAAGGATTGCTGTAGGACCAGTTAGCCTCTAAAGCTGACTCACGGAGACGTATAGCTTTACTCACAAAGCCTCCTCTCTCTGCAGCCTTATACAGGTCCCGCACAGTCTCAGTCTCACTCTCTCCAAGTCAGACAGCCTTTCCCACCTGTGGTCTTTTCAGACTCTTGAGTAAATACCAGCATGTGTTTGGGTAAAAATACACTGAGACGTCTCTTGTATCGAGGGATACATTTCAAAAAAGTTTATTTATTTTGAGGATATCATTTATCATGCCACAGGGACAGACAACAAACATCTACTAAATCATACTAAGAGCTTGTCAGCAATCTTTTAATGTATTTGCCAGACCTATCCTTATTAAAGGATATAATTTTCTTGATGCTGATTGTAGCCACCCACCACCACCCATTCCCTGGGTGCAGGCCGGGAACACTGTGCTCTTGTTGCTCTGACCAACTTGTTTTGTTGCCCTTCAACTCAAGTTAACGTATGGGAACAGTTTTGCCCAAGTCAGACAGCCCACAAACGAATCGTGGGCACTATTGATGAAAAGTACACACACAACACTGACTATAATCAGCAATACCATGACGTAAAACTCCTATTCCTTCTCCTGCACTGCACACTTGCCATGTAATTATAAGGGTTTTGATTCGGGGCTTAGTGATGGACTTAGTTCCACCCACTGACAGATGGGCTGATGGTTTGCAGCAATATGGCAAGTCAGAGCGGAAGGCTAGGAATAGGAAGGTGCTTGCCCTCAGATGCTGACCCAAGGTCAGCTTTACATTTTCCTCACTTACGTTAAGGTTTGCATTGGGGCTCACACAGCCTCAACCTCATAAGTTTATGACTTAAAATACCAGCAGTCAAGGACATAAAGTTCTTGCTCTGGTCTTGATACTACTGAGTGACCACTCATACTGTGGGTCTGATAGATATAGGAGATATGCAGTCCCATAGAAAACTTGAGTTTTCCCTTGAGATTATAAAAACTAGGGGAAAAAATCAAGGTGCAGTATTGGAGCATATATTTGGACTTGCTAATGTTGCTTCATGTTGGTTTGCCACTAACTTCACAATATCAACTTTACAAGGTGATAAGTCAATATTTAGTTTATAGCTTGCTGCGTTGCCCCCAAGTGGCCAAAAATCAATTAATGCAGCTTGTGTTGAAAATGAGTCAAGTAAAAAGTTACTAATTAGAGCAGTTTTCACCTCTAAAGCACATCAAATTCTTGGAAGTTCATGTGCTTGGAGTTCGCATGTTGTCCCTGTGTTCGCATCCCCTCTATAGGTGTGCCTTTGACTCCAACATCGCAAAGACATTCCAGTCAGGGGGACTGGAGACTCTAAATTTCCCATAGGTATGATTGTAAGTGCCTGTCTATCTGTATTCATCCTTCAATAGACTGGCAAGTATCACGTGTGTAGGGAAAATGAATGAACCAAAGAATAAATAATCAGTGCAGCTGTCACCACACCAGAACCCTGGATGTTGTTTACGATGTTCCCCCGCTTGGATATCGGTACACGTGTGCCCATAAAGTGTATCAGGTTGTTGATGTGAAAAATGTATATAATTACCAGACCACTAGTTTATAACAGGACAGTGCTGTGGCTCATCCCAATGTAACCAATGTGGTTCTCAAACCTAAACCCGCTTTCTCCTCACTTGGTGATGAGCTGGCATGACAAAGTGACGTCTCACTTGGCCAACCACTCAGAGAGGGACCAATTATAGTGGTTCAATGGCAGATGCGTGAGTCCTCTGAGGACAGACAGACAGCCGTGTCCACACGCTGAATCAGTCCTATTTTTGAGAAAACACCATGGTATAGAGTTTTGTTTTGTTTTGTTACTTTTATGGTAATTATATAATATAATAACATTAAGTAATGTGTGCAGGGCATGTGGCACACCATACATGTGTCATCTTTTATAGACGGAAGTCAGCCAGATCACATGTGCGCCTGCGGCTAGGGAAACCCCAGAAAGTTCTTTCTCAAAACCAACACCGGCTGCATTAGATCAGACTAAATCTTATTACACCCTCTATGCTCTGTTGAAAACATCGGCAGTGACATCGGTAGCTAAAACGGGAGAGATAGAGCTTTATTTTCTTCAACTGAATTAAAGTGGAGTAGCACTGAATGGCAGCTTGGAAAGAAGTTTTTCCCAGAGCAGCTCCATCTTCATTAAAAAATCACCACAAAAAGAAAATAGTTTGGTTTGAAGTTTAGAACTGATAGTAACTATACTATAAAGCTAATCTGTATGTAAATAAGATTTATTTGAGTTCAAAAAGTCAGCTCACACTTCCATTTTTCTGTCCTTGTTGTCAGTGGAGTTCATAAACGTGGCATCACAGATTTGAGTTCTGGCTCTCTGCTTTTTGGCTCTGGCATAGAGTTGTTTCCTCTCCTGTGCTGTAAGACCTGCACATGTGAATTCTTAAATTAAGTCTTTCTGTCTCTCTGTGTGTCTCTCTCTAGATCTTGGCCTTATGCATCATGCAGCTGGAAAGAGTAAGAGGCTGCCGTTCCTCTGTATTCCTCTTCCTGTTCTGGGTCTTGGCTGTTGTCTGTTCCCTGGTGCCTCTCAGAGCTAAGATCCAGCTGGCCATGGATGAGGTATGTCTTTAGCCTATTAATTAATATGGAATATTAACACTATAACATACCATTTAATAGAAATATGATCTCCATGTCCTACTGTATGTATTAACACGTGACGCTGTATATTCCAAGCATCCAAAAAATTCTCAATAATACTCTCTTTGTTGAAAATAAGGAATAATTCAGAGCCAAAGTGAATGTGTGAACTCGGTGAACCTGCAGTTTCAAAACACTGTGCAGGAACATCTAATCAGGTCTAATCCTACCCATAGTCTAGACTCCAGCAGCACAGCTTGAGATATACCCTGTGTCAGCAAAGAGTTTCTATTTCATCCCCCAATTTCAACCAAGGTAACCTAAAGTTAACTAAGTGTTGGAGGATGACACTGCCAATTCTGGTCAAGCCTGTGTGTGTTTATTTTTTCCTTTTCTTCCTGTGTCTCCTGTCAGACACTGCAATCATTGTTGTATGGGGTAAGTTTCTATTTAAGCGCACACAGCCGTGGGGCAGTCGCATTTGCATTTCTATAAAAACGCACAAACACACTCACACACATCCATATTTCTGTTTTATCGTCCTCGGTGTGACATTCCCACACTGCTTGGGGGAGAGTAATGATGGCCCTGGGATAAATGCTGGTGAGACATGGCAGCCCAGGGTCAGACCAGAGGAACGTCAGCGCTGTGTTTATGGGCCTACACTGCTGTAAACACAGCCAGATGGAAATCTATGCATCCGCACATAATGCAAGGCCATTTATAATTTAGACACCGATGTTTTCATTTCATACAACCACACGCTAGCACATAGGATACACACGTGACCACCCATATTTCTCCACCATATCATATGTCTACATCTTGATGTAGATTTTGCTACCATTCAGCTTATTTTGCTTGGTCATGGGAGTTAACGGTATACGGTTATACATTAGGTAGTTCATTTTTAAAGACTGAAATTAAATGGTATGCTGTAAGTGTCAGATTTGCAGAAGATACAGTCAAAGTTGGACTGGAGATAAAGAAGTTCAGAAGATGGAGCAAGGGCCACTCACTGCACCCTAAAATCCACTAAACAAAGTTATCACTGATTTTTACACAAAAGTTAATGATGTAACTCCCGTTGAAGGACTTGTTCAACATTTGGTGGAAATTCACTTTCTTGCCGAGCGTTAGATGAAAAGCATGATACCACTCTGACTCACGTCTGTATGTGCACAGTAAATATGAAGCCACCGCTGTAATAAGCCAATTAGCTTAACTTAGCACAAAGACTGGAACCTTGGAAACAGCTAGCCTGGCTCTGTCCAAAGGTAACATATTCCCCTACCAGCACCTCTAAAACTCCCTAATAGACGTCATATGTCGTTTGCTTAATCTGTACAAAAAATAACGTGTAAAAACAACACTTTGTGGTTTTACGTCAAGTGCATTTTTTTTTTTTCACTTTTATTTGTATGAATTAAACAAATAAGATACAATGTGTTAGTTAGTGAGCTTTAGAGGTGCAGGTAGGCAGATTTAGTTACCTTTGGACAGAGCCAAGCTAGCCGTTTCTTTGTGCTAAGCTACGTGCTTCTTTTCTTGTGATGGATATAAAAGAGGTAAAACAACAAAAGTGCTTCAGCACAGCTCAGCAGTTTTCCAGCATCTACTCTGTCAGCTCACATTTACATTATTGTACTGACACATTTTCTAAATATTTATAAAGAAAGTGTCTAATTCACATTGCAGTGTTGATGGCTCGGGTTGACACAGTTCATG
Organism: Maccullochella peelii; assembly: GCA_002120245.1. Taxonomy (NCBI): domain Eukaryota; kingdom Metazoa; phylum Chordata; class Actinopteri; order Centrarchiformes; family Percichthyidae; genus Maccullochella; species Maccullochella peelii. The sequence goes on from LKNJ01001986.1 coordinate 28,494, forward strand.
TTTGTGGACCCTTGGCCATTCTTAGTCACTTGACCTAGGTTTTTCCCACCCACTCTCCGACCATCCTCACCCTGTTTTTCACTGTGTGGCCGGATCCATTTGGCCCCTTCATATCTCCTTTCTGGGCACAGCACCACACTTTTCAGAGAAAATCGTTTTACTGTTTACCATGGCTCTAACACTCATGCATACCCATACTGCTGCACAACAGACTGGCTGTGGCAGTGGCATTGACCCAGTAGTAAACAATGCCTCTGCCAAAGCCCACAATTTCTGTACGTCAAAAATAACAAGCGAGTGCTACATTTCATAAAAGTCTCTGAGTGGTTAATATCGCAGCTGCTCCCTTGATTGAAAGTAAGGGTGCTGGTTTGTAAAACCACAATCTCCCTATTTGCAGATACAGGCTCTTAGCGTGACTGAGAGGCAGCTTTAACGTTTCATAAACTTTATATAAACTTCATTTATATAAAGTACACCATTAAAGACGTTGGGTTTTCACCCTGATTTAGCTTAAAGGTCCAAAATACTCTTTATTGTGTCTGTGATCTTCTACTATACAATGTGTAAGCATGGGAAAAGCCATGTAATGATTTTTTTTGTGAAATTGTTGTTGTTGTGTACACATAGCCACAGTGAAGATAAATGACGCTGTATACCACAGGATGTTGTGTGATTTGTTAAGTAATGTTAAGAGAGATGAAACAACTAAAACACATTTTGATCCTGTTGAAAACCTTATGTCTTGATATAACAGCATTATTTTTCTGCTGCATGTGCTCGGCCACAAAGCCAATTAATTGTGTCCTTGGTTAAAAATAAAAGTCTAACTTGCGCAACTCATCTGGAATAGCTTAAAACAAATAAACTGAAGGAACTCTAGCTAAAAGATTCCAGTATTGCCCTGAGGCAGCCTCCTTAATCTGTGTTCTCTCATTCCGCAGGGTATTGCCTCTGATATTGTACGATACCTCGCCTTCTTCTCCTACTTCACAATCCAACTGGCCCAGCTCTTCCTGTGCTGTTTTGCTGACCAGCCTCCAGAGGGGAAAACCGTCTTGGAAAAGGTAGGCAGAGGAGAATGTATCCCACTTCCGTCAAAAACATCCACTATGATCCAATACGCAGGAAAGAAAATGCCTGAGCAGCTATCTTGTGGTTTTCAACTTTTGTTGTCAAAACACTTTTCCCTTTTTGAGGAAATGATGTGATTCAACTCCCTCCCTCCTTCCTTCCCCACTCTTACTTCACTTTAGCTTCCTATGAGGGCAGTGTGAATGAGTGTGTGTGTGTTTGTCATTGTTCTCCTGCATACCATCAACACGATTCACTCACTTCAGCGTTGGATAACATCATGACCGCTGCTTAGAGTCTGTGACCACACAACAGCACAGGCATTACCTAATACAGATCTCACTATCTCATCAAACATGAGCCTGACAACATTTTTCAAGCCCAAGTCAGGCTGACAGGTGAATGAAAATGAGCTTCTAATCAATCAAACAGACAGTGTGATATAATATTTCCCCGGTGATAAACAATCAAAATAGCTGGAAAAGTCCCTAACAAGCTCTTGGCCGGTGGTGAGGAGGCTGAGGGTGCAGAAGCCACAGTCTGGCGTGGGGGACACACCCATTGGTCGCTCCTTGGTGTGTCCTCGTCTTCTTCCTCCACCTCCTCCTCCTCTCCGACCCACGCTCTGGTTAGAGTTACTCACAGGAAGAGAGGAAGCGAGGGGATGAAGTGCAAGAGTGCTGGTAATGAAGAGAGCAAACACCCTGGCAAGGGGGTGGCAGGGTGGAGAGATGCCATAAAGAATGCGTGAGAGGACAAATTTTCTCTGTGTGTGTGTGTGTGTGTGTGTGTGTGTGTGTGTGTGTGTGTGTGTGTGTGTGTGAGTGAGTGACACATTTCCGCTCTGTCTGCGCTAGACCTCGAAACGTCATCTTCACCGTGCACTGAACTCTATTTATTCTGTCCTGTGGGAATTCATGGCCTCTGCTCCCCACAATGGACCACCGGACTGTACAGTGCTGTCTACACACATTAGCATTCTTCAACACACTCCTCACAAGTGCACCATTCAACCATCAACGGACAGCCTCTGTGAAGCTGTGTATGTCTCGAAAGACTTTAAGCAGTGAGAGATTTACTGCGAAAACAACAGTGAGTCTGGTCTTTAATCTGTTGCAGAATCCCTGTCCCGTGAAAGATGCCTCTTTCCTGTCAAAGATTCTCTTCTGGTGGTTCACTGGGTAAGATGGTTCTTCAAAACCCCTTCATTTTTAGGCTCACTACAGCAACAGTTTGTACTTGTTTACAATAATTTGTGTGTTTTGTTGACGATTATGTGTGTGAATCATCTCCGCTCTCCCTCCTCAGGCTTGTTGTGAAAGGATACCGCACCCCGCTAGCAGCAGAGGACCTGTGGACCCTGAGGGAGGAAGACACATCACAAAAGATCATCTCTGAGCTGCAACAGGATTGGACAGCTGAATGTGCCAAACTTCAAAAGTGAGAACTCCTGATAGTTGATATCTGGCAGTTTAAAGGGGTATAGTCATAATGACAAGGCTAACGTACTGGTGTTAAGTAGGTGTGATGTTTATCATGTTCACAGTCATAGTCTTAGCATATTAGCACGCTAATATTTGCAAATTAGCACAAAGTACAGCTGAGGCTGATGGGACTGTCATTAGTTTTGAAGTCTTTGGTCATAAATTTAAGTATTGGAGAAATTGAAAGTTTGACCTGATTATGGCGCTAGAAGAAAATTCAGTTTATCCTGATGGAGGCATGAGTGTCCAAACGTTGAGATATTTCACTCAAAACAACAAATGTCAACCTCATGGTGGCGCTAGAGGAAGAATCAGGGTATCACCAAAGTCATTAGGATTCATCATCTGAGAACTATGATTGTCTGTACAAAATGTAATGGCAATCCATTGAATAGTTGTTGAGATATTTCAGTTTGGGCCAAAGTGGTGGACCGACCGACTGAAGGACCAACATTGCCATCCCTAGAGCCATGCTAGCATGGCTAAAAGGAATGGTCAAAATTGAAGCAACGGAGGTCAAGACATGCTGACTTTTCGTTCCTAGTATTGGCCAAAACACTGGATCATACATTTTCCATAATGCAACCAATGACATGATTTAATTTGACCCTCCCTGCCTGATTAACACACTCATCATTCAAACTCCATGCCCCCAGTTTGTAACGCAGACTTTACATTGTGAATTTTGTCTCAAGCAATCTGGGTTATTTTAGTAGACTTTCCAAGCTCCATCTAGACATTATGAAGTACTCCTCATGATAAGTTGGTTGGCTGTCTAATCTTCTATGTTTATTAACTAGTAGTTGCAGCATGAATAAAAGCGCAACAGAAGACCAAACTTCACAGGGAAAAAACATGTGCAGGACATGCACATGTTGTCTTTCATGCTTCCTATGGCTCATATGGCTTTCTATTTTGACACAGGCCTGATCCACCATACAGCTCTCACTATTGTCACAGCTTAACAGCCAAAGAATCAATTCCATTTTATTGCAATGTGGCCAAACGTCAGCATGGTGCTGGTTGAATTAATGACCAAAGCAGAGTACGACTTAGCCATGATTGCGATAAATTGAAATTCAGGATGTCTCATCACCAGAGGCATTATGGGGCTAGTCCAAAGGAGTCCCTTGAGGACATACAGTACCATAATTTCAAGACAAGAGTCCTGTGTCATTTTCAAAGCTTGTTAACATGATCCAGCGCTTTGAAGATGCGTCGTTAAGTCCAATAATTATGTAAGTGAATAATGCTTTTTACTGCTGCTGGCGAATTCCTGAGTCAGTGATGGTACGAATAACAACAGGTTTTTTCATTTTTACAGTCTGTTTTACATTAAGACTTGAAAGGCGCCAGCACCATGTTGGGGCATCTCTGACATGGCTGTCTTGTCTGTAACTGCATTTTCTCCCTCTGGCAGGCAGGAGAAGGCCTTGGCGTCGGGTGTGGCGCTGGGGAGCAGACTGCCAGACCAGGCTCAGCTCCTCAGGAAGCTGCAGAAGAAGCAGAGCTCTGGCTTCTTCCTGCTCAGGACGCTGGCACGCAAGTTTGGGCCATACTTTCTGACCGGTACCCTGTGTATCATATTCCACGATGCCTTCATGTTCGCCATCCCCCAGGTGCTCAGGTAAGACTTCAAGGAAGAGTGCACCAAAACCTAAATCTGCTCTCACCATGAGTTCAATCTGGCAATAAATAGCTGTGGTGTGTTTGCCTATGTCTGAAGATATTAACTGTATCTCAACCCAGTAAGCTCAGGGGTATTTGGTTTGTGGTGCAGACAGCCCCCAAAATAGCAAACTAGCCCACAAATGTTCTTGTGTATAGTTTGCTCATTCGGCTTGAAGATAAAAAAGCAAGCAGTTGTGCTTTGATAACAAGAAGTTCCCAATAAAAATGCTTATAAGAAGGTTATCACAAGTAACCATGTTGTTGTTGAGTTTTTCAGTGCTTGGAATTCCACAAACCAAATGGCATTGAGCGCACTGTATTCAGGAAAGCTGCAGCCAGTATTTGCAAACCTCAGCTCAGACTGAAATTACCTGGATGGACTGCAATCCAGGCTAGAGTAAAAATAGGTTTTATTGTGTTTTTGGGGGGTGTCCAATTCAATTTGGAGATTACAGTGAAAAAAATTATAATTTCCTGGTACGATAATTTAAAGAGACATGGGTTTAGTAGAAACAAAATAACACAGTCTAGATAGATAGATGGATATTACAGTATAAACAGCTCTTTGGTTATCACCTCAGATATCACCTTTATTGTTCAATTTTCAATGATTTGTGACACCGACAACCAAACAACAACAGAAGCTGGCAGCAGTGAAAACAGGTCATGGCTGACCCGCCGCACCATCCCACTAGCCAGACTGGAATGTTGTTGTTGATGCTCAGCACAGAATCAGTGGAAGTGTTAATTACGGTCACGGAGCTGTGAGCAAGAAAAGTAAACGAGACCACAGTCCTCTGTGCTCCTGTAAGGAGGACAGGCAGTGAGGGGGAGGAGGCTCTAAATGGCAGAAATGTCATCGGACCACAATAAGGGAACCGCTGGCCAAGTGTGAGGGCAGCCCGGCCACAGGCTGAGCACTGTTGTGCAACCCGAGCTATGACTTTGTGTGGACCAGTCAGCCATCAGCCACAGCAGGGCTTAAGGCCACTGGTTTAAGGCACACAATGAACGAAAGTCAAATAATACCAGATTGAATGAAAAAGCACAGTAAAAAAATCATGTTGACAGGGTAAAAACCTGTCTGTGTCTGCTTTGATTTGTATCATCCAGGGAAAATCATACATAGAAGCAGGGTATTGATGAAGTTTGGCCATGACTCTTACAAAATGTGCTACTACTGAACATGCTGATTAAGTATTAATCTTCTACTTCTCTTCCTCCGCAGTCTTCTTCTGGGTTTCATGAGAGACCAAGATGCTCCGCTGTGGAAAGGCTACTTCTATGCCACTCTAATGTTCCTGCTGTCCTGTCTCCAGTCCCTCTTCAACCATCAGTACATGTACACTTGCTTCACAGTGGGAATGAGGGTGAAGACAGCTGTTATGGGCTTGGTTTACAGGAAGGTGGGTAAATCTGTGGACATGTAGCCGCTAACCGCTAGACATCAATTACGTTGCAAATGGCAAAAACAAAAGCTCTCTCTTTTTCCAGACAGGAAAACAGTACACAGTGTATGATTAACAGCTTTAACCTAAGATGAATGACCGCCTGAAATCTTTACGAGGGTGTAGATTTATATTGTACACAGTGAGGGCTAAAATGTCTTTGTCTCTTCTGTTGTTAATCCAGTCTTTGGTGATAAACAGCGCTGCCAGGAGGACTTGCACTGTGGGTGAGATTGTGAATCTGGTTTCAGCAGACACTCAGAAGCTCATGGACTTTGTGGTGTACTTCAACGCTGTCTGGCTTGCTCCAATTGAAATTGCTCTTTGTCTCTTCTTCCTCTGGCAGGTTTGTCAAAATGCAGTGTTTCCGCAATGCCACTCATTCATGCACAACTGCATTTTAACTGAAAAGCCCTTGACACTGTTGTATTCTTTGTTTTATTCAGCATCTTGGCCCATCAGCTTTGGCAGGAATTGCCACTGTCATTCTCATTTTTCCACTCAACGGATTCATAGCAAAGAAAAGAAGCAAGCTACAGGTAAATGCTGTTACAGGAATCCTTCACACTTTCGCTCCAGTAGCCCTGACATCTGGCATGTTAGGTCAGAGATGCCACAGCTGGTTTAGATAGTGGCTGAAGAGCCGTGTGGGTGTTTGGCCTGGATGGTACATTCTCTCTTGTCCTTTTGATGTCTGCCCCATATAATGTGTTTGAAAAACAATGAAAGGAAAGGGTGGGCAGTAGGAAGACATAATTTTTCATTTCTTTGGAAAAAGAACAGACGGTTCTGTAAATTTGGATGCCAATTTAATCGAACTTAGTCTTGAATGCAGTGACCGCATCCCTGGGCCTTTGTTGTTTCCTTGTCATAAAAATCACTAAAATGTAACAAGCAATAAATTCTTGCAGAATTAAACAAGTTCCATGATGTTCAGGAAAACTACAGCTGTAACGACAGCAGACAAACCCATGTTCACAAATGCATGTATTTGCTTCTGGTAATTGTCACTGTGCCCCAGTTTCAGCTTAGGATACTTTATTTTTAAATAATCAAACATAAAAGCCTCTTTGTCTGGTCGACAGGAGATTCAAATGAAGTTCATGGACGGCCGCATCAGACTGATGAATGAGATCCTGAATGGAATAAAGATCTTAAAGTTCTATGCCTGGGAGAAGGCCTTCCTGGAGCAGGTTTTGGGCCACAGAGAAAAGGAGCTCAAAGCCCTGAAGAAGTCTCAGATACTTTATTCCATCTCCATTGCGTCCTTCAACTCCTCTTCTTTCCTGGTAAGAGCACTAAACTGAAAGAGCTACTAATAAAAAGGTCATAAATCAAAGAATTGGGTAAATTTTTATTTTGACCTGATGGTGGCGCTGGATTAAAAATTAAGGGATCACAGAAGTTTTAGAGGTCACCCTGAGGGGAATATGAATGTGCATGCCAAATTTTATAGCAATCCATTCAATAGTTGTTGAGACATTTCACTGAAAACCACAAATATAAACCTCAAGGTGGCTCTAGAGGAAAAGTCAGGGGATCACCAAAGTCTTTAGGATTCATCCTCTGGGCACCATGAATGTCTTTACCAAATCTCATCTTAATCTATCCAATAGTTGTTGAGATGTTTTGTGTCTGGACCGAACCGACACACGACAGACCAGCATTGCTATCCCCTAAGCCATGCCGCTAGCGTGGCAAAAAAAATGGAACAAAAAATGAAATTATGTATGACCTGTTTTTAAAGATTTATGTCTTCAGTTAGAACGAATGGGCTTGGGGCTGAGTGCCACAGACAGGGTGGGGAAGTCAGAGAATAGGCTACTGAGAGACAGACTAATGCATTGCTGTTGGTTTTGGTCTTTTCATGGGATATATTGACAATTAGAGAATTTTAGAATAACACCAGCCTTATCCTTTAAATTGTGTCTCTAAAGAGCACCCATCACACAAGTTTTTGCCTGTAAAGGTAACATTTAGCATCTTTTTTCCCCAAGATTGCCTTTTCCATGTTTGGAGTCTATGTGACGATTGATGACAGGAACGTCCTGGATGCACAGAAAGTTTTTGTCTCAATGGCGCTAATTAACATCCTGAAGACCCCTCTTAGTCAGCTTCCATTTGCTATAAGCACAACTATGCAGGTGGGTGACATTTTAATTTAATAATGATTGTTCTAAGATGTTTTCTCCATCTATGGTGCCTGATGAGGTATATTATCATGGTCCAATATGATGGATATAGGTCAGTTAAGTAATCACTGACTCTGTTTCAGGCTATGGTTTCACTCAGACGTCTGGGAAAGTACCTGTGCTCAGAGGAACTGAAAGTCGACAATGTCTCAAAGGCCCCATTGAGCTCTGGTAAGAACCCCACCCATGTATAAACTTGAATTACATTCAATTACATTGAATGAATAAACTACTATACTGCACTGTTTAATTTCACCAATTCCTACAATTTGTTCCCCATAGTGCCTGAAATCATAGGCTGTCATAATCAATATAAGCAGCCCACAAGATTTTGTTGTTTATATCTTTGGAGTACCACAGTCTTGTATGGATCATGTGCACTGTCACTTCCTGGGTCCCGGGCTGACTGGTAGACAGGGTAATTATAGGATGTTCCCATTTAGTGGTTGAACATAAATCACAGCATGAATTCAGACATATGATTCATAGAGAAATAAAAAAGAAAATACTGCACTCCTCTGTCTGTAATCTGTCAACACTTCCTGAAACAGCTTGTGAAAAAGCAACAGCTCTGTAATTTGTATGATTAAGTAAATTCACTTGTAATTACGCCCAGGCTGCACTCAGATGAGTAACTTCAAGGGGGAATTTTGTGTCGAAAGTTTGTTTGTCGCTCAGGTTGAAAGTACGTGTCCCGTCTTCAGTGTTTATTGCAGGTTCTGTTCATTTTGCTTAAGCTTTTTTTCTTGTTTAGATGGGGAAGACGTGGCGATAGAAAACGGCACTTTCAGCTGGTCTGCAGAGGGCCCTCCATGTCTTAAAAGGTATGAGTTATGAAAAAAGAAATTTAAAAAATACTAAATCTACAATTAAAAACAAAAGGAGACTCACAGGACAATTCCTTTCCTTGTTGACAGGATCAACGTCCATGTGCCACGAGGTTCCCTCGTCGCTGTGGTCGGACACGTGGGCAGTGGAAAGTCCTCTTTGTTGTCCGCCATGCTTGGTGAAACAGAGAAAAGAAGCGGCCGTGTCGCTGTTAAGGTACTGAGCTAATGTTCCATGTGCAAGTTCTATTCATAGTTGTGGGTTTCATTTAATAAATACTGACGGCCTCTCTTTTGACATCTGTCTTCGCAGGGCTCTGTGGCGTATGTGCCCCAGCAGGCCTGGATCCAGAACGCCACAGTCCAAGACAACATCATATTTGGCCGTGAGAAACTGAAGACATGGTACCACAGAGTGCTGGAGGCCTGTGCCCTGCTGCCCGACCTGGACATCCTACCTGCAGGAGATGCTACAGAAATTGGAGAGAAGGTATGGAAATTCAGAAATTATATTAAAAAATGTTCTTGTCTCCAAATCTTCTTTTATCTAAACCTTTAAATAATTGTGTCCATGCAGGGATTGAATCTCTCAGGTGGTCAGAAGCAGAGGGTGAGCCTGGCCAGGGCTGTCTACAGAAAGGCTGATGTATACCTCCTGGATGATCCACTGTCTGCTGTTGATGCACATGTGGGTCAACACATCTTTGACAAAGTCATTGGACCAAAAGGAGTCCTTAGAGATAAGGTAATACATGTAACAAAACCTGCAAAGTGAAATTCAGCCTGTTCAATTAATCTGCAAAGAGCCAAAACATGGTTTTACAACACCTAAACACTTACAGGCATGTGACCTGTGCTATTGTTATCATAATATGGAAACCACCACTTTGCTGACATTTTTTGTTTTCAAGAAAGCCTCAATTTACTGTTGGATTGTGCTTACACGCTATTTTTCTAACTTGTGTGGCTTGCTATACAGACCCGCATCCTGGTGACCCATGGGATGAGCTTCCTGCCGCAGGCTGACCATATCCTCGTCTTGGTAGATGGAGAAATCACAGAGAGCGGTTCCTACCAGGAGCTCCTCAGCCGCCACGGCGCCTTTGCTGACTTCATTCACACCTTTGCCAGCACAGAGAGAAAGGAGAGCGCCATACAGAGAGGTGAGGAGACATTTCAGCAATAATGTTCTGTCTATTTGAGTTTTTGTCGGTTCTTAATTTTTTAAAATTCTATTTAAAAAATGACTCTCCAAATAAACTTCTGTGTGTGGAAGACTAATATGTAATAAAATCAGTCTTAAAATGAATAATCACACTTACAAACTAAAAAAACTGTCCTTTTCTTGTAGCTGGTTCCAGGAGGTCCAATGCTCGTCTCAGCATGGTGGACTTCATGCCATTCTCCAGAGACCTGTCCCAGGAGCAGCTCATTGGGTGTGTAAACAAACGTGTAAATTGTAAAACTGTCAAAATGATATTTGGCATCCCAAGCATTTTTCTAACCTGACCTCTGGCCTCTCCATATGCTCCAGGGGTGACACCACTAATACCAACCTGCAGAATATGGAGCCTGTGTCTGAAACAGACCAGGAACAAGTACCAGAGGACTTGGGCAAACTGACTGAGGTTGACAAGGCCCGCACTGGAAGGGTAAGTCTGAAAATGGCTTTTTACTTCACCTTTAATGGTGTGAAATTGGGCATCAGTGGCACTCCAAAACTATTCACTCCTTTAACTTTTTAAAGCTGCACCAATCCATATTTTTACATTAGCAATGGATCAAATGACTACTTGTATGTGGAAGGGGTTGCTCATAGTGAGAATTATAACCTGACTCTGCAGTTCGTCTCAGCTCTATGGAGCCTTAGCGTCTCATTGTTTAGCTGTCCCGCCGCAACTTTAGTGTTTTAGTTCACTCTCACCGCTCTCATAGTGTGGTTTCTGGCCGCAGCATGCAGCTGTTTTCAGAGAATAAAGCTCTGATAAACTCACTATACACTATCTGCTCAGCAACAAACAGCAGACAGACACAGTTAATGACTAGCTGGGGAACACATTGGAGCATTTAGCAATTAATGATCCAGATATTTCCCTCAGGAGTGGATGGAGAGCAAAACCGGCAAAGGAGAATACATTTTGGACTTACCAAACTGATGCTAATGTCGCTTCATATCTGCTTGATGTCTAAATAGGCAACTGTTGGCCATATCAACTTCACAGCTTGTTTCTGCTGCCTGGTTACTACAGGTTCAATGAAAATAAATGAAAAACCTAAAATTGTTGATACAAAGACAAACCAAGTTATCTAATTCCTTGAGATTGACTGGTACATTTTGTGTTTTTCTACAACAACAGGTGAAGTTGGAGATGTACAAGAAGTACTTCAAGACCATCGGTTTGGCCATCATCATTCCCATCGTCTTCCTGTACGCCTTTCAGCAGGGCGCCTCGCTGGCCTACAACTACTGGCTGAGCATGTGGGCTGACGATCCTGTTGTTAACGGCACCCAGATCGATACAGACCTCAAACTGACCGTGTTTGGTGCACTGGGCTTTGTACAAGGTCAGTTAGCATCATAATATAAAAAAAGAATAGAAAAGATAACATAAAAGGGACTTGTATAGGGAGCTCTATATGACTGAAATGCTGATATGTATTTGTGAGCATTGAGTCGTCCTCAGCTCTGATTTAATGAAACATCCGTCCCCTCTCTTCAGGTGTCGCCATCTTTGGTACAACTGTCGGCATCTCCATCTGCGGCATCATCGCCTCCCGCCACTTGCACATGGACCTGCTGATCAACGTGCTGCGCTCTCCGATGTCTTTCTTTGAGTGCACGCCCAGCGGCAATCTACTCAACCGCTTTGCCAAAGAGATTGATGCCATCGACTGCATGGTCCCCGATGGCTTGAAGATGATGCTCAGCTACGTCTTTAAACTCATGGAGGTCTGCATCATTGTGCTGATGGCGACGCCTTTTGCAGCCGTGATCATCCTGCCTCTCGCTTTCCTTTACGCCTTTGTCCAGGTACATTTTTCCCCCAACATTTACTCACCATTAATGACTTTGATTTTTCTTTGAGAGCATTATGTCAAGAGCTGGATTCCATTACAGTGTGTTATTGGAAAAGCTCCGGGCTCCAAAACCGACACTGCTGATTTTGCTGTTCACTTGAGTTTTGTTCCCCACCTGCTGACATAGATGTTACACACATTCACTATGAATTATGGGAAAGCCCTCAGCGCTCCCTCTTGGTTTCACTCATTAAAGCCGGTGTTTTACTTTTCCACTGTGGGCTACAGAGCTTCTACGTCGCCACATCCTGTCAGCTGCGGAGGCTGGAAGCTGTGAGCCGCTCGCCCATCTACACCCACTTCAACGAGACGGTGCAGGGCGCCAGCGTCATCCGGGCCTTTGGCGAGCAGCCCAGGTTCATTCTGCAGGCCAATGAGAGGGTCGACTTCAATCAGACCTCCTACTTCCCCCGATTTGTGGCCACCCGGTGAGATGATTAGAATGTGCTTAAATTTCATTTATACATTCATTGGCTCAGTTACAGTTCATGGGGGATGGTGATGAGTCATAGCAACAAGAGTTACCACGGTTACTTTATGTTGCATGGTTAAACAAAATGACTTTAGTAATGAGGACACATTTTGGAACTTGCCTGCCCACAGCTAAATCAATGTTACATCCACAGGTGGCTGGCAGTCAATCTGGAGTTTGTTGGTAATGGTGTGGTCTTAGCTGCTGCCATTCTCTCTGTGATGGGAAAAAGCACCCTGAGCCCAGGCATCGTTGGTTTGGCTGTGTCACACTCCCTCCAGGTAAGAGGCTCTGCCCACACACATGTTCACACAGTAGCCCTGGAGGTGTCCCAACACCCGACTTATTAAAATTCAAGACAATTTCATACACCACACAGCATTGTGGGACTTCACTCCAGTTGCATGCTGCATGTGGCAATTAGAGGTTAAACTGGAAAAAGTGAAATATAAATGCACTGCTTTGCTCAGTCAGCAAATGCACGTTCAGTGCAAGAAAGAAAACTATGTAAAAATAATCTCATTGCATTGGATATTACAGGTGACTGGGATCCTGAGTTGGATCGTGAGATCCTGGACTGATGTAGAAAACAACATTGTTTCTGTGGAGAGAGTTAATGAGTACGCTGATACTGTGAAAGAGGTCAGTGTTCCCACCACAAACACATACATGATGGGTTTTAGTGCTTCATTACACAAAATGTATTGCATCAAATCACTGCTCAGGACACTAAATCCAACACCGTACAACAAGAGGGCTTTCTTGTTCACTACTCACCCTTTGTTATTGTCTCACTCAGGCCAGTTGGAGTATAGAGGGCAGTTCCCTGCCCCTGGCCTGGCCTCAGAGAGGTACTATAGAGTTCCACGACTACGGGCTGCAGTACCGTAAAGGCCTTGAGTTGGCTCTGAAGGGCATTACCTTGCAAATTCATGAAAGAGAGAGGGTGAGTCATTTTGTATGATGAAAGCAGTTTGCAGTCTTTACCAGTCTTAATCCTGGATCACTTAAATTGCTTGAATTGTAGACTTATGTCTTACATAAACTGACTAAACCCCCCTTTTTTTTTGGAAAAGGTTGGAATTGTGGGTAGGACAGGAGCGGGGAAGTCTTCACTTGCCCTGGGAATCTTCAGGATCTTAGAGGCAGCAAAAGGAAAGATCTTTATAGATGGAATCAACATCGCAGACATCGGACTCCATGACCTCAGATCACGCATTACTATCATTCCTCAGGTACGACAGTAGTAATAACAGAAACTGAGCCCTGGCTTTCATCACATAAACTGTTTGCAGTAGCTGCAATCCATATCCAGTGTAAAATAAGCCGTTCCAAATTGTAATAGTCCTGTAACCAATCGGGACAGTTTGGTGATGAGTAACATCTGCTGTCCTCTCTCCCAGGACCCTGTGCTGTTCTCAGGCTCCCTCCGGATGAACCTTGACCCCTTTGACACCTACACTGATGAGGAGATTTGGCGTTCACTGGAGCTCGCTCACCTCAAAAACTTTGTCTCTAACCTGCCTGACAAACTCAACCATGAATGCTCAGAAGGAGGAGAAAACCTCAGGTACACACGAGTACAATGATATGACACATTGCAGTGCAGATAAACCACTAGCCATTGTTTTGCCAAGTCAGTCACTGATATATTATTACAGGGATATCCACACAAAGCTGTAGGATACATAGAGGATAGAATCTCACACGTGATTCTGTCCCTCTCTCTCCAACTTTCCTTTGTCTGTGTAGTCTGGGTCAGCGCCAGCTGGTGTGCCTGGCCAGGGCCTTGCTGAGGAAAACCAAGATCCTGGTTTTGGATGAGGCGACAGCTGCTGTGGACTTGGAGACAGACACACTCATTCAGTCAACAATCCGCACACAGTTTGAAGACTGCACCGTCCTGACCATTGCCCACCGCCTTAACACCATCATGGACTACACTAGGTACATTACAATCCACTAAGTAGTCGCTATTTTGTGGTATTTAGTGGACTGACAGAAAACAAATTATTTTAAAGTAATTTATCAAATAAAATACCCAATATTTAATAGTTACAGCTTCTCAAATGTGAGGATTTACTGCTTTTATCCGTTTCATATCACTGTAACCTGAATACTTATGGACTTTTTTACTGTTGGTCAGACAAAATAAGCCATAGGAAGACATTACTTTGGACTATATATACATAATAATTAATAAAAATGTAATTATTTTCTCAAGAAATGCATTCTTTAGCAGCCCTACAACCACTAACCACATTTAATCAAATGCTAATGCCCAGTTATAGGCCTTGACACCCCCAAACCCACAGCTTTATACCACACACATATATGATAGATCAGGTGTAATAAAGAATTCGGGATCTAAAACCCGTCTTCCTCCTTTGTTACTGCTTCACAGAGTGATCGTCATGGACAGAGGCCACATTTCTGAGATGGACTCTCCAGCCAATCTCATCTCACAGCGGGGACAGTTCTACCGAATGTGCCGGGAAGCGGGGCTGGTCTAGGTCTTCATTGGGCTCCGTACCATGGAGCTGGTGTCCTGGTGTACAGATGTGGCACCTTATTTGTGTGGCTCTCCAACACACATTAAACCGGGCCATTCCAACCTTTGTGGCAGCTCAGAACACCTCTCCATAAGGGCATTCTCGATGCTGACGCAGTCCCTCTATGCTGGTTTTTAAACACACACAGACACGCTGACCTAAGTCAGGAAAAGACATTGTTAACCTCAGATGATGAACATTCAAAAGGAAGCTACAGTGGATTGTTGAGAGTCTCTAAGCTATAAATATTGTATATAGAGTATTGGAGTCAGTTTATTCCATGAAAGGATTAAGCCAAGAGCTGGAATGAAAGGTTACCACAAATCTTAAGGATTTTCTTTCTCTTTTTGAATGGGAGCTATATTATTTTTCTAGTTTTTGTAAGTGTTATAAAGCACATGACATATTTTTTGATGTTGTCTCAGGCTTAAACGTTGATGTTTACTCACACTTTTTTTAGCCTTGTATACCAAAAAAGAGGCAATTTTGTAATTTTGTAAATTGATTGAAATCTATTTTGTCTTCTTGTCCCAGAAAGTGGGACAGGAAATACTCTGACACACTAACCTTCAAAAGGTTCATCCTGGCAAACGCAGGGGAAGTGAGGTTTTCATAGCCTCCAAAATCTGAGCTGGAAGCAGCCAATTTAGAGTTTTTATATGTCAGGGAAAAAGAGGAAAACATTGAAGTGAGCCAAGACATTAGCAATTGTCCAACTATGTTGTGGCTGTTGTTTATTTCTGTCAAAGTAAACACATAAAAAAGTCAATAGAGACCTTGCTGGTCAGATTTAACCTGACGCCGGTACTGAAAACCACCATGATTGGAGAGAACGCGTCTTCAAAACAATGGTGATAAATCTCTGTGTGATTGTCTCTCTGCCTCCACCACACAACTCAGGCCATACACACATATGCAGAGAAGAAAAAAAAAATCAGTATTGTTCTTTTGGTGCTCACATGACAGACTGTAAATAGTTCACATTGACTTTTACTCTCGATTCAAAGAAAGACCCTATGAACTTTTCAAAGAGAAGAGGCATTTACTGTTTTTGTCTTACTGGTTTAGACAATATAATGTAAGAGAAACCCTATAGTTTATTTATGTCTTATGACAAAATGTATTAAGTGTCCTTAAAATTCTGAGGATTGTATTATATTTATACTTTTTATAACAAGCTTGTTCATTTTTCACTGACCATTTACTGTTAATGTACTGTCTTGATCCATACATCATGCTGGATAATAAAATTTATTTGAATCTAACAGTAGGGTCATGCTTGAATTCGTGTCTTTGTAAATGAGTGTGGGGGCAAGATTGAAAAATGTAAATGCTTCCAGTCAGCCCTCTAAAAGCACATATAAATAAAAATAGAGATTTATCAGAGAGATGTGCTCCAGAAGGACCAAGGCAAGTTCAAATGACAGCTGACAACTGATTTAGCTATATGCATTAACATCAGATCTTAACATTGGGGTCAAATCAAGTCATTTGCAACAAGTCCAAGCCAAGTCTTAAGTCTGCTGGAGGAAGTATCAAGTCTTCATAAGCAAATTCCAAGTCATGATGCATGCCTTTCAGGTCTCTGAATGCTGGCCATTAAAAATACACAGCATGTGAGGATATTTCTTTGTTGTATTAATGAGAGTCAGCTGAGTCCAAGTACTAACCATGCATATGACTAATAATTAAATATTCGAAGTGTGAGGCAAGGCAAGGTGTGCTTGATGATGTCTTATTTCTTTTTTATTGTTCCTGGTTTTTAACAGGTAAAAACTTGAGACTTTCCCGTGTCTCATGTCAAATCTTTAGGGATTCAAGGCAAGTCTCAAGTCCTATTTTTTGTGATGTACAGTAAGCCTGGCTGAATTCTCAAGTCGACAGCTCTTATTAACATAATCACTTTTGTATCAGAGGTTATCCAAAGGTAAATAGAAGTATGAATGGTCATATTTTGATGTGACTGACCCCGAATCCACATACTTTCAGCTTAATAGTATCAACGTGGTGGAAGATGCATGGTTTGCACAAAGAAATGAGATTCATGAACCACTTAGTTGTAGTTACACAACTCAGTCACTAGATGGCAGTAGTCTATGGTATGAACAGTGACAGACAGTCAGTTTGTTTACACTTGTTGCAATGGCGACCATCACTGAACTGAAGTGTGGTAAGTGCTCTCTATCAGTCGTGATTTTGTCTACTTATTACATTCTTAAATCAATCTGCAGCAGATAGACGACAGAACATTTTACAGCACACGTTAGTCAAATAGCATGTAACACTGATTAGCTAAGTTACCGTTAGCTTAACCGCAACAACATGACGCCCCCGTGTGTATGTCTCCATTCAAAAATCCTACAATTTTGATAGCTACGTGTCCCCAGTTGTCAGCAAATTGACTCCTTAAAGTGGCTCAAGGCTTTCTTTAATGCTAAAAGCTACATTTCAATTCGGCTTATATAAATACCACCTAGGTAGCACATAATTTTAGGTTTTCATGGATTTCACACTGCTCGCCAACTTTACAGTAGTAAACATTAGCAAGCTAGGGAGGTTAGTTAGCTAGTTTAATTTTGACCGAAGATGGTTGTAGGAATAAATGGTAAAGTGCATTTATTGTATTGTACATGTATACAGTTTGCATAATCACATCAATTCCGATTTAAAGAGTGGTTCATTATGATTATGGAACGATATTGAGTCATATTTGAATAAGTCTATATCTTTGTCAATAAGTTGGGAACATTTAATTCGCAAATTAATGAGGGGAGTTCGGCAGATATTAGGAAAAAACGCTCATATGGGCTAACGTTAACGTTAAGCTAACTGAATATACTAACATATAACCCAACGTAAGCTCCCGGTCATTTTGTCGGAGGATCAGTTAACAAACCTTATTCCTGACTTCTTTTTAATCCAATAAAACCTGAATATTTTAGCCGTGAGGGAAACGCTGGAGTCCCGTGGTGTGCTGAGCCAGCTGAAGGCTCGTATCCGGGCAGAGGTGTTCAGCGCCCTGGATGACCAGCGTGAACCTCGTCCGACGTTGTCCCACGAAAACCTGCTTATCAACGAGCTCATCCGGGAGTACCTGGAGTTCAACAAGTACAGGTACACGGCGTCAGTACTAACAGCAGGTGGGTGAAAAGATACCAGCACAACTAGTGTTTTCACAAACACACAATCGTGATGCACTAATGCACCACATGTACAGTTTAAGTAGAGCAATCTTGTCATTCAAAAGCAGGAGTGTTATACTTGATGTAGACTCTTAGTTAGATTTCATATTCCAGCTGCAGTTTCTTGTGTGAGCATACTGCTTCTGAACTCAGTTTCTTTTCTCAGAGTCAGGCCAGCCCGAAGTTTCCTTGGACAGACAGTTCCTGGCAAATGAGCTGAAAGTCACAGAGGACACAAGCTCCAAGTCTGTGTAAGTGCAGTACAGTCTGCTATCCAACACAATGTTCAAAAATCTTAGTTTAGCGCATGTGGCTCAGCACCAGGGAGTGTAGTCCGGCTTGTGTCCGTTTCATATCACTGTGTCTTTTCTTATTACTTATCTCTGTGTACCATCAGAGAAAACTGAAAAACACATAATTAGAATAATTACTGGTGAGCCATTTGGCTAGAGATACATTATGTACCCAATGTGACCATAATGACCTGGGTTTGATTATCTGGTCCAGGACCTTATCAGTCAACCCATTTTCACTCTCTCTCACTTTTTGCTAAAAAATAAATAAATAAAAGAAGAAAAATGTCAAATTTTTTTTTCACATTTTACTTTCCAGACCTCTTCTCTATGGCTTGGTGTGCCACTTCATGAACAGCAGTGATAATAAAGATGGAAAGGTGTTTCTGCGGGGTGCCTCTCTGCCAGCTGGTACTAGTGCCAGCAACACAGTACCTCGACCTGATGCTTAAAAGTTGACGCACTGAATACTGGACTAAAAGCACGCTTTTACACTCCAATAGATGGTCTGATTTGTTGCTGAATCTTGTTGGATTTTAGCGACATAGTCTCCTTCTCCATAGTTTTTCACTGTGTTCTCACCTGAGTGTTATCTACAGGCATTACAGCATGCACTATTTGAAATCTGCTGAGCTGATAAAAATGCACAAAGCCTTTGTCTTGCTTTATACTGTAAGTTGCCAATGATCCCAGATGGCCTTTTTTGTTTAGGTTTTTAATATTTTGCTTTACCAATAGGTTTAGAATAAGTCATGGTGGTACAGCTCGCAGTAATCCATTTTGGTTGTTTTGTTAATAATTCAGGCAAAAAGCTGAAATAACATTCCTTGATGTCTTCTCTATTTTAATTCACAAATGTTTGTTTTTTTATACTGTGTTTTAGTTGCTGAAAAATAAATGTTTTATATTTATACACTACACTGAATCAAAATCATTTGTGGAAGTTCTGTTTTATTGGCTACCACATGGTGGCAGCCTCGCCAAAGATAAGGCTGGAGACCGCTGCTGCCAGATGATTAAATAGCATACTTTGTGTAATAGACACTGTGCATAAAAACAGGGTCCTTTAATTGGTTTAATATTGTGGTTAAAGTGATCTTACTACTAACTATTATGTCAGTTCAACAATATGAAGATATGGAGTTAACTTTTTATTTGAAACTTTTGGAAACTAAGTGTATTGCCTGCAGTCAGGACTGTATTTGCAAGTACAGTATGTACTTTTGGGCATTTGCTTTATGCAGTTTTCATCACAGTACAGTTTAAAGAGTGCTGAATAAGCTGCGCCTGAATGAATTATAAATTGACTTTCAGTTACTTTCCTGTGATTGTCTTAACATTTTGGCACTCATTGTGTTGGTCTGTGCAGCCAAACCCACCCATGTTGCACCCACACCCTCGCCTTTGAGTAAATGTACCAATCCTACTTGAGCCGTTTTTGTCTATAATAGTCAGGTATAAGGTTATTAAGATGTTTTTATCTTGGTCTCACATTGCTGATAATCCACATGTTTATGCTGAGCTGAGTGGGACATCCTCCAGATTTATTTATGTATCTACTCTCCTGCTTGTTCACCTCTTTTGCTGTGTTCTCTGCAGCTTAGGAACCTTATGACCTTCATAATAGCTATGATGGCAATGCTGCAATTATATTAACTGCGCAGGAAAGGAAAGAGGGTCCTTCCTTTGATTTCGGCAAGTCATAAAACTTACACCAACACCTTCAGTTAATTAAAATATGTATACCATAAAGAAAGAACAAGACAAACAAAGAGCAACCACCCTATGTAGACTCTAACGCGAACATCTACTGCAATAAGCCCATACTCTTTGCATCTCACTTCCTCTCTCACCATTTAAGGGAACATGATATTCTTATCTCACACAACTTAAAGCCCTGAGTTTCTGGAACTAATTATTTCAGGGCCGGCCATTTATTTCTCAGCCTGATCACTGATGCTGCACTGACTTGCAGCACTTCTTCTACCATCTGTAACACAATCCATGTCTGAATAATTAAATAATTTTGTAGGTTTTAGAAGTTTATTCATTCTGTCTCCTCTGCCAAATCTGCATCTCTTATTCATGATTGTAGAGGCTTTGATAGATGAGATCATAGCTCTCAATTTAGTTCATTGAAAGAATGACTTCATAATATGTAGCACACTGTGTATTTTGCTGAATTTACTCGTGCCTCTGATGGAGCGAGTAGCTATAAAGATGAAATGTAGCCATTTGCCATGAGCACAGTTTATGCAACAAGATCTAATGTACACTTAACGTTATACTGTGTCCTAATTTATTGCTTCTTAGTTCCATTAAAAATGATAATGTGTTGTTTAGTGCATCTGCGGGCTGAAAATAGAGTCACTGCAAGCTGCATTTGGAGTCTGAATTTACATCGATTCCTTGGAACAAAGTTTTTTTGCCCTTAAAGGCTGTGGTCCTGAGGCACCCAGTTTATTGGCACCAGATATGGGTGTTCTCCTGAAAATGGCTATATAAGCGGAGGAAGTTGAACAATGGCACATGATTGTTCAACTGGCAGTTTGCCTTATAATAGGTAGCATTTCTCCTCCACTGTATAAATTAGTTGTGTGTAAATGGGACAGCTGTATAAATACTATTGAATGCAGTGGTCTTTTGACTGCAGCATAGTGAACTGATGTGCCCCTGTGCTCAAATTAGAATGCAATTACATTCCACGGGGGTCAAACATATCCATAAACATATTTTCTCTCCAATAGATGGCCATCTATGGACATGAGGGTGAAGAAAAACATTAAACACACTGTATGTAAGAGATCTCTGCATTACAGTTTATGTTGTTTTTATTGTATATTTATTCTACCACATTGTCTTGAAGGCCAGCCTTGTCATGCAACTTCACTCATTTGCTGCATACATTTAGTTGCAATTATGTATTTTTTTATATAACAGATAAGATTTTATTTAGATTCATTCAGTATAATTCTGTCTGGTTCTTTTCAAATGGGTTTCACTGACTACTGCTGATTTAACCATCCTTCACCTAGACTTTTTATCCATGTTCACTCCCACCGCCTCCTCCCCTTACTTGCCGCTGTCGACTTTTCATAGGTTTATTCATTGCTCTGAGGAATCGCTTAGAGATTATTCTCCATCTCAGACAACCAGGGGGAGGACGAATGTTTTGGCCAAAGTTTAGGACAGACTTTTGTCAGCACACAGTGCTTCCACACTTCCACTTCAGTCTTTTTAGGTTCCTGTCCTCCTTTGTCCTGGCATGGGTTACCATACGTCGCATTAAAGAGAAATATAGAAGTGACCTTTTCTCTGACAGCAGTCATAAAATAATGATCCTTTAATATAGCAAAGAGAGCAGAGCAGTGACACAAAGTTTAGTGCAATGCAAAAATCATCCGACTGTCGGTCTGTATTTAATCAGATCAAGACCAGAAAACTCTAACTGCTAATTGCATCTTTCGTACTACAAGAGAAATATGTTACTTATTATAAATATTATTTATTAATATACTGTGGACTGTCAAAATATTCCCTTGTTGCCTTTGTGTACTGTAGATTTATAAGCCATAAACCATTTGTCTGTCACAGCTAACTACAGGTAAAGAAACAACTTTGTTGTTTGAACAATGCTATTGCTGCTGGACCATATTTAGTCACTGGGGCTCGGGGTGCTTGCCTGTGCTAGACTTTGAAAGTAACACAGAAAGCTGCCGAGATTCCATACAGACCCCACTGTCCTTATATGGCACACGCTGCAACCTCTCTGTTCAGTGTATCTGCTGCTTTGTCTCTCTCCTCCTCCTCCTCCTCCTCGTCTCGTTCTCCATCCCTCCCTCTGCCTTGTCTCTCTCTCTGTCTCTCTAGTTTCTCCTTCGTTAACGCCGTCCCGCCCCTTTGATGTTGGCCAGAAGAATCCCTGAGGTCCTCCATGTTGGTCTTTGGTCTGTCATCAGGTTTCTCACACACACACACACACACACACACACACACACACAGAGGCCCTGGCTATCACCCAGCAGCTTGATTTATTGGAGCAAATAGATTGGTGTCCTTATATAGGAAGTTCCATTGGAAAGAAGCTGGAAACAGGAGGGATGCAGGGGGGTAGGGCTGTTTGTGATAGTGGAATGTGATGTGCGTAACGATAGAAGACACGTGTGGGTTGTACACACACACACACACACACAGAAAGAGTCACATTCATTATGTGAATTATGAGCTATGTGTTGGGGGGAATCTCTTGGAGTGGTTGCAGTTAAGGGGGATTCCTGTGCTGGGAACAGCTTGCCTTATGAGGAGTGGGAGCAGATTGCATAATCTGTAAACCCTACAGGGTGTGGGATTGGAGCATGCAGCCACTAGGTTTTTGTGGTTTTGTCTCCATCATATAATTGTGATGCCTTTCTAGTTTTGTTTTGTTTTTTCATTTTGTATACTGTATGAGCCTGAGCACAGCAAAAATGACAATAGATGCTAAAACTGAACATACAGTAAGCACCGTGATTCACAGTTTTTGATAAAGTTTGGATAAGGAAAAATATCCAAAATGCTTATTAGGCCTTTTCCCCAGAATTCATTTTGATGTGTCACAGTAGTGTTATTATTAACACAGATGTAAATAATAATCACATTAAAGATGGCTGAATTCCATTGTGCAAACTGGCTCTCTGTCACACTGTCATGACTTAATGGGACACTTGAATAGTACAGAGCCATCGTTAATGTTATTAGTAACATCTGTGCTTTTCCTACCATGACAAGTCAAATTGTCTGCTGTGAGAAAAGCAAAAGTCCTGCATTCAAAACGTTACCTAAGTTAAGGATAAGGTAAGTACCCATTAAGCAGCGGTGTGAACCCTGCTGTGTGATATTACCATATGTTTTATTAACTGATTATCATTAGGCTACTGGTGCATTAACATGTAAGCAGCATTTTAATGTTGTAGTGGCTCGTGGTGACGCTTACTTTAATAACTGCTACACGTTGGGTCATTTAATCTTTAAAAACACATCATATTTTATGATTGTATGATACGCTATGCACGCCAAATCTTAATCTGGAAAGTAGTTAGGCTACTAGCAGAAGTATAAAGTAGCATAAAATGGAAAATAAAGTGCAAATACCTCTTCTTTTTTTATTTTGTTTAAAGTACTTAGTTATATTCTACAGCTGCCATACAGAATTTACATCGTTTCCCATTTAATTGTACTGACTTTTTAATTTGTATCAACATTTTATCAGCAGGACTCTCTGCTCCATTCAGCGCCTCTTCATTCTCCTCATGCCTTCCTGTGACTCTTCAAACCTGCTGGGGTGCACTGCCTCCTGCCCCGCTAATAGATGCTGCCTGCAGCTGCACGTTGCTGGAGAAGGAGGAGGGCCAGCGCGTGCGGCTCCGCCCTCGCGCGACGGTGCTCAGTTTAAATGGTAAGGCTCTTAATTTGACTGGGGTCATTTGGACTGTTCGTTTTTTGGAGTACCTCGTCAACGCCGGCAGCTCCAAACCCCAACTTTCCAAATCCGACGCTCCCCCTGAACACAAATTTCTCCACATCATGTAAGTATATAATTTACTGTAACGTTAGAGTGTCGTTTTACGCGGTGATGCTGTAGTGCACTTGTTTTCCCTCTCACACTTTGCTAACTTTGACGGCGTTTGAGGAAGAGGAATTTGTGGTTTTAAAACATGGCACCTAAACGTTAATATTGCTTTACTGGTGCAAAACATTATTTAGAAAATGATTAAATATAGCTTATTAGCCTACATTTTTGACAATGTGTTAGTTACTCATTGAAGAAAATGAGATCGTTTGGGCCCCAGACAGGTACTCAGGTCTACATCATGTTATGCACTGAGTTTATTAATTAATTTGTAATTTATACAGAACTACATTTGTGTATTAGAAAGTATGCTGCTCACCACACTGGTGAGGAAGTGAGGGGAGGTCTGAATATCTCAGCAAAGACAACGGCATGACTCTAACCATGGAGTTTCCTGTTTTCCAAATATGGTTGTATAAAGCTGCTTGTCTCTCAGGCTGTTGTGGCTGAAGATGCAGACACTATAGTGAGAAGTGAGTCCTGACAGTTTTCACACGCCACCAACGAAACATCTCAGTGATTTTGAAGGCATTTATTTAACCTTTCTTGATAGACTGGTTTCACTTTATTGTTTGTTCTCTCCATAACATTAATGACTAGTTCAGTGATGAATCCACATTCATCTTGCCTAACTTTGTCGGTCTACATATGAAATGCTCAATGAAACACTAACAATACTCTCATTTAACTTCATTACACTGACAAGTACTTCTACTAGCACACTTCCAGGGTTGCTTACCAGAACATGATAAACTGGTTCAGGCACAGATGCCTAGATAAAGAATGTGCTGTAAGCTGGGCGCCTTTGACTTACTTTTAGTTTTAACTTCAAGGCATCTCTGAAAGAGGAGGAAGTTGTGTGTTGAGAGTTTATTTGGCTGCCATTTTCGTATTTAAATGGACAGTTCTGCAGCCGAAGACCAAATAGGACCTAATGGGACAAACAAAGTGTCATCATTAGTCTATTTTAGTCTCCATAATTATTTTCATGCTGTAATCATCACCATCGTACAAAGGCATGGAAATCCTAATGTGTCAATCAGGGTTTATTAACAAGATGATAACAAGAATAAAGTTTGTGAAACCAAGCCAAGAGAGGAAATGAGGATCATTCACAGGCCCTGCAGGTCAACCTCTTTCACCCACAAATACAAAGGCCACTTAGTCTCCTGGGTGACATTTCCACATTATTATTCTAAATAGAGATTCTAAAATGAAGTCATTGTTATTGGATTAGATTTGTATTATTATTTTTTTCTTCTCAGTCTTGGTGTGATACGTGCAAGAAATGTGGCCTAATGATAGTGAAGGATTTGATCATATTTAACAGAAACATGATACTGCTTTGAGTTGATGGTTTGCACTGAACTAAGGAGGTCAGTGAGTTTGTGTGCTGCATAGGTTGTCCCTGTGTTATCATGAGTTAAAATTAATATTATCTTTTCAGTAATCTATGTTATGTTTGAATTTCCAGTCAGTCGTCCAGTCGCCTGTTATCCTGTCAAACCAACTTCAGACAGCTGTCTTCAAGACACACTGGCTGGGCACAAAGCTGTGAGAGAGAGAGGGAGAGAGAGAGGGAGAGAGAGCTTTACAAAGGTATTAAGCCACAGTGGTGAGGAAAGTTAAAGGGGGTGAGAAGGAGGACCTTGATTGGCTGCATACACTTTAGCAAACGGAGGGGAGTGTCAGGAAAAGTCTGTTTACTTTTATCTGCAGAAATAGCTGATCATCAAAGCATCAGCCTGTCCCTTCCTTGTTTCCTCAGAGCTATGCTCAGCTCACTGGTCCTTTCCGCCGGCTCGGCGTTTTTTACAAATAGGAAGTGTGTGTCTCTGTCTCCAGTTAATATTTATGAAATATATCTTTCAGTAGTTTCTGGGTGGTTTGGTTTGGCTGGTACCTGGGGTATGTTTATAGGCTTTCTCAGGAGTTTTTTTTTTACAGAGTTCTCACTCAGTTAAAGTGTGTGCCAGTCTCAGTGTGCAGAGGGATGGAGAGCATTAACAGTCTGTGGACAGGAGTGTCTGTAATCCAGGAACCACTAAGTTTTCTTCTCTGTAGTTCAGAGGCCAGTCTAATTCAACACATCATGATATGGTTTAAGTGTATTAGACTCACTGGACTAATTTTGTTTGGTGGCAGATTCAGATATATAGTGCACAACAAGTTAGGTTCAGGTACAATTCCTGCACCTATTCCTGTTTGCATTTCCCACTGCAGACATGGCAGAGTCCCAGACACCGCCCGTTGCATTTAAAAATGCATGCCGCCAGGGGCCCATATGAAGCATGATTGTTAAAGCCCCGGGCCCAGGCTCTCTGCTTCGCTGTTATCATTTTGGAGTAAATGACGAGGCCAGCAAGAGACATACTATTCCCTATATGGGCTTTGTTTGGGAATTCACTTGCCTTGCTGTTTAGGTCCACAGAAAAGAGTCCTGCTCCAGAGAAGGGGCCCATATATGGTCATCACAGCACGAGACTGAAGCCTCCTAGCAGGGAGACAGGGAGAGAGAGAGATGAGGGGGAAAGACATGAAAAAATGGATGTTGTCAATTAAGCACTGACCTAATAATCAAGTATGAGTAAATGCCAGTGAGCATTAATGGTTTGGGGATATTTTAGGTAAAGCTGTTGACAAAATGTCCCGGTCTTTGTTATATATTTGTGACAGAGTTAATTAGTATCAATGTCCCAGCCTCAATTTTTCTATCTAAATTAGGGAGAGGAATTGTTTGTGTGTCTCTCTTGTGGCGTGTGTAAAAGTGTAGGGTCAAGGAGGGGGTGGAGGTCTGTGAGAATGACTGCGCTCTGGAACTCCCCGATGGATGAAACATACTATCTCTTTGAGTTACAATAACAGGCAGGAGCAACTTTAGTAGCAAGTCTCCCATACCAAGAGACTCATCACTTACTGCAGTGTTTAGTTAAACCTGTGCGCAAACATAATACTAGCAGCAGGGTTTTTATTTATCTCCGATGTGTATTATAAAAGTTGAGTTGTGAAATGTTTCTCTTTCGCATAACTACAATATCATGTCCTGTAAAATGTTAATATTCTGTTGAAACCTAATTTCTTGTCCTCTCATCTTTATTTATTTCCTGCCGTGCTTTGTTCCCTCTTGCCTCGACTTTTCCTACATTAGTTCCTTCCTTACTTTCCACCTCCCTTCCATCTTGGCTTCCTGTCTCATTCAGTCTTTTCCAACGTCCAATTCATTTGCTCCCTCCAACAGCTGGCCCTCCACCTTAACCCAAGATGTCCAAGAAGGCCCCAACCGAGGACGAGAAGTTCCTCTTTGTTGACAAAGACTTCCTGAACAGCCCCATGGCTCAGGCTGACTGGTCGGCCAAGAAGCTGGTGTGGATCCCATCAGAGAGGCATGGCTTCGAGGCGGCCAGTGTCAAGGAGGAGCACGGTGACGAGGTGCTGGTGGAGCTGGCTGACAATGGCAAGAAGGTGACGGTCAACAAGGATGACATCCAGAAGATGAACCCGCCCAAGTTCAGCAAGGTGGAGGACATGGCTGAGCTCACCTGCCTGAACGAAGCCTCTGTGTTGCACAACATCCGCGAGAGGTACTTCTCTGGCCTTATTTATGTAAGTATTCAGTAAAAACATGTAAATGCTCCCACAATCCTTTACACATCCTTCACACCCTAACAGTGTGTAACGACACACAGACGTTTGTATGTATGTATTCATGAGGATTTCCTGTCGACTTTATTGATTCCCTAACCCCTAATCCTAATTTGAACCTAATCTTCTAATCTTAACTATTATATAGAAATAAATGTTTATGCAAATACTGACTCTAAATAAGCCTCTTCAAAAACTTGCACTTATATTTGTGGATTCTTACAGTATTTCAATGATTATCATTGCTTTCTATGCCTGACTTGTTTAAGTCCTCCCAATTATAGAAATACAAGAACACAAACATGCACAAAAAGTCGCACACGCTCATCTTCACCGTTATCCTCTCTCTCAGACGTACTCTGGCCTGTTCTGCGTGGTGGTGAACCCCTATAAAATGCTGCCCATTTACTCGGAGAAGATCATTGACATGTACAAAGGGAAGAAACGACATGAAGTCCCCCCTCATATCTACTCCATCACTGATAATGCCTACAGAAACATGATGCAAGGTAGGATGTTTCCACCTCTTTCATCTCTTTGTGAGATTCCTTTCTTTGTGAAGTTTCTTTTTCTCACACATTACATAGACATGCAAATCACATAAACTGGAACCATAAAAAAAATGTATCCAGAGTTGTGTGTTTCTAGCTTTATTAGCTCTGTGATGGGATGGTAACCTGCCCAGTACACCCTGTTATAGGCTGCAGCATCTAATAACTGCAGCAATGCATGAACTGAGGCATGACACAGCAACGTGTAACTCATTGACAGCTCTCAGACATAACCAAGCAAACTTGTGAAGTGTGTGCTGTGTGTGCCGTTGCAAGCTGCTGGTCTCATATGTTTTCAAGTGATCTCTGACTAACTGAAGTGTTTGCTGGCAGCTTTAAGAGCTTGATGCGGGTGAGCCGTGGTTATCAGCTGTCAAAAGTCTTGCTCTTGTCTGGGTGATGACCGCTGACAGCACTTAGCTCTGTCATGTTGAAAAACCACAAACTGGCCAGTGCTGACAGGCTGATAGTTTTCAAATGCAGAACTGTGTTTATTATTATGTACAGTCCAAAATCATCCTCGTAGCTCCACCTGTCAAAGTAAATTGGTTACAGAGTATGAAACAAATAATCCAATCTAAAAGAGTGTTTTATGGTATGTTTGAGAGTCAGTGTCTTGTAGAGGTGTTGATGGTGGCCTTGGCAAAGTCATGCTTACAGTAAATGGCTCTTGGATAACCCTGCAGTGGTACGACTTCAGAGCAGCTGGTTTCCCATAGAATCTGTTTCGTGTGCCTCCAGGAGGTCGTGCCCACTGGACTTCATGTTGACGTGAGGATGTTCTCTCAGAGGAGTTGACATCTGGTTAGAGAGATGGGTGGAGGGCAGTAAAACATTTCCTGTTTAAGCAGCCTCCACTTCCTCACTCAAATCTTCTAAATGTATTTTTCCCCCTTTTGGTCAGTGTAAATACCACAAAACAATTTCTTATGCGAGAAAGGAGAGTTTAACGGTCCAATTAAATGGGTTTGAGATTGTACATTTCTCCTTTGGCTTGATGAGATTCCCAATGAAGCAGGATGTTTGGACAGGACTTACAGTAAAATTAGGAAGTAATTGTTTAGAGAGCTCGAAAGAAAGTGGGATTATCCAATCTTCCAAAACCATACCACCCAACCTCTCTGGCTGCAAAGAGAGCTGCCAAAACTGATAGTGTAGTCGTTGCACACGTCAAATACACACCTAAAAACAGATGATAATGCTGCTAGTTCCAGCTAGCCAGCTAAGGACGGACATGACAGAAGAGATTGCATGGATGGATCACTCCAAAATCGATGATGAAATTCTCCTAAATGTAATTTTTCAACATAACATTTGCACTATGCAAGAAGAGATTGCAGGATTTAGATGTAGAAGTATCTTAAAAATGATTGTTTTGACATAATATGTGGCACACATACTGATAGATAAAGCAAAAGAATCGGATAACAACAGGGAAAAGGCTTCAACTCATGGGGCTTTTATTTGAGAAAGACACCATCAAGAACAATACGCTGTTAGAAACTCTTCTCACCACCTTCAGGGTTTTCACAAACTTGTCACTTATCTCTCATCATACATCCATGATTTAATTTAAGTCAACTAATAAAATGCTCAGTTTGCTATTTTGTCCATTTTTCGACTTGAACCATCAGTCCATCGACGATAACTTATGTAATCACAGATAGATATTTTTACTAAGCCTGCTGTGAGCCTCGTGCTGCCTCTCTAATCAAATGGACAGTACTAGTAGAAATGTTGATGTGCACTGAAACTGACTCATTTATGTGTCACTCAGTCAGGATGATATGGAGAATTTGACCAAAGAAAAGCATAAACTCACTTTTTAAAGATATCAATATACTTACTTATACAGCTCCCTCTAGAATTTCACCGTCATATGAATGCACATTTCTAGTTTAAGATAAAGACATCATTATGCACTCCACACTGATCATTGATCTAATACATTGAAATATACAGTATTGTTGCTACCTACTGTACTAATGTTGGCACTTCCTGGTCACCTTAAGCATTTCAGCTACAACACACACAAGCTATGCAGGTGCGTTCAGATACACTATGAAAGCTAACTTTTGAGCTTCAAGGCACATTTCTTAAGTGGTCTCTTTAAGTTAATGTCTCTGTATTTTAAGGGAATTGATACCTTAACAGGTGCTGAAATGAAATCGGACAAAAATCTGACCAATCGTGTGAAAAGAAGAAGCTTAAGAAATGCAGCTGCAACAATATCCAGCTCTGATCTGTGGAAAGATATACATCAGATTGAATGTTAAGATCGTGTTCAAGTCTTTTGGCATTGTCATTATAAATATCCTAAATCTGTTTTGGGTCATTGATAATGTGGATTAATGCATAATGTTTTCTCTGACTTTAAGAATGCAACTGTCACTAATATGTGTACATTGGAGGATTTTAAGTTCCACCAGGCCAGTACACAGGAAATTGTTGTATTTACCGCTGCAGCTATGGCGTGTAAACACAGTGTCACAAGTAAACAAGAAGGGGGAGGATTTATTGGTGTTTGTGTGGGTGTTTGGATTACAGTTCTTCAGCTCATCCCTACAGAGGAACCCATACAGCTGCAACTTGGAGACAGATTATGGGAGACTCACACACTTGTTACCACCCAGGACACTTATGTGCACATGAAAAAAAGTTTTGATTTGCTGCATTTCTTTCAGACTAAACAAATCAGACGTTTGCTTAGGCTCACAATATATCATATGAAAATTGATATTTAAGCTTGTGGACCACCCATTCAGTTTTCAAATGTAAAACATGGCTTTAATCTGCGTTTTACAACCAAGTAAGACATCAGCAGCAAAGGCAATTAATACTTATTTAATCCCAAACTGTTTTTTAACAGGCAACCTTGTTTTTGAGTCTTGAAGCAGTTTCAGAGAATAATGTATATCCGAGAGCTGTAAAACTTCAGGATAGTCTTACTGCAGTATAAATGCTTTCAAGAGTCCTCAAATACCAAAAGAGTGAGACTAAAACTGTGCAACTATAAACCCCATTTGAGCCTTCATTGTATAATACTGTGGCATGAAGGGAATTGTTATTGTTGATGCATTAGTGGGATTTCCCATGAAGTAGTGACTAATGACGCACAATGTTCTACACTGAGAGCTATAGTATGAACAGTTCACATGTTAGAGTGGAAGTGGTGCATAACTGCAGCAAAGCCAGATAACTCTCCTAAGCTTTGAGACATTCTTCCTGCGGTCTTGGCTGAGATCCCATTTCTCTGGAATCGTGCCTCAGTCTTTGATGTCTAGGAGATAAAAATGTGAAATTTCCGTAGGGAGTTTGCTGTCCCCTGAAACGTCTCACTGCAGCAGAGGACTGATGTGTTGTTTTCTGTCCTCCCAGTGTACTTACAGTGCCTTGTCAGACAGGTGCAAAGACATTGACATGACTGAATCAATGTCACAAAAATATTCTTAATATTTTGCAGTGACAAAAAACATATCTCTTCTCTCTGAGTCTCTGGCGCAAGACTGAGTGTTGTTTTTGGATGTTTTACAAAAGCTCACAACTCTGGCCACCTCTCTCTTTCTCTCTCTCTCTCTGCCTTAATTAGGAAGTGCAGAGAGGGAACAGGCTGCATTTTGTGTGTGTATGTAAGGAATGGAGGCAGTGGAACAGCAGCCAAAGTCAGAGTCCAAACGGAGAAACAGCATCCGTGTTAGTTTACAGTTCAAGGCAGGCTGCACACTGTAACCGTTTGTGTGTGTGTGTGTTTGTTTGTTCTGCACACACACAGTGATAAATCACAGTATGAAAATGATGATGCTGCACATGAATGATGCTCTGCACTGTATGAAGACGACGTGTCTTTTTCCCACATTGGATCATTTTTGCAGTAGAGCTTTAAGGAGAGGTTTCATGTCAAAAACTGACAGCAAAGTTATCTTTCCTTTCAGCAGTACTCCCCCAGGGGTGCTTTGTATTGAAGGATACAGTTCCAAAATAGCCTTACATGGACTCACCGTATTCTCCCAGCAGAATTTTTGGAGACGGTATAATGACTCGTTGCTCAGCACATTCAGAGTTGATTTTCATGGTTAAAAATCGAAGTATTTGTGGGAGTTGCATGTTTCTTTGGGCACAAGGGAGCCTTCGCAATTCACACAGCCTCCTCTGAGCCTTGAACTGAGTCCCAGCTGGTGTCTTAAGTTTAACACTAGATTGATGTTTATTCCTGGAGAAAGGCTTGTGGTTTCACATGTGGTATGTACAGTAGTGTGCTGAGCTATTGTGCATGACATATTGACATGACATATTTGTACTTTGGTTATTGGAGACTCCTTCGGTTTACCACATAATTTTTATGCCTTTTTATAAATGAACCAGACACTCGCATACTGTATATTTGTGAATGAGTCATAAAATTTGTCTAACACTATAAACTTTCTTTGCTTCGACAGATCGTGAGGACCAGTCCATTCTCTGCACGTAAGTAAAAATCTGTCGCCTCCAAACTCACCCGTTGTTGTCTTTCCACAACCTTTTTCCTAGAAATGCTAGAAGGAAGTGTGTGTGTGTGTGTGTGTGTGTGTGTGTGTGTGTGTGTGTGTGTGTGTGTGTGTGTGTGTAAGAACAGTTACATAATGCTTGTTTAAACAAATGAGATACCTCTCTGGTCTCAACCAGGAAGAAATCATATATAACAGTGATGTTTTGAGGATGTTGCTGGCTGGATGCAGAATGCTTTAGTTTGTTTGACTATGTTGCAGTGAATTGTGCTGTGCCAAACCGAATGAGCGTTAATGCGCTGCACAGCGGTCCCAGGGGGCTGTGGCCTCGCTCTCCTCTCAGACCCTCGGTCAGGAAGTATGCCCTGCATCCTGATGGGAGAACCAGACTAGATCTCCAAATGGTTGGGCTCCATTTTGTTTGTTTGTTTTTTTAAAACTAATTATTGAGAACTTTGACTGGGGCATCGGACATCCAGGGACAAACAAACGACCTCCCTTTGTATGGCAGTAACAGCCTAATCTCTGGACTGGCCTGAACTTGACTTTAATTCATAGAAAACAAAGTTATTTAACCAATTAATAGATTTTCCCTTTCCTGCTGTAGACGCCTAATAGGCTTTGCATTTTGTATAAAGGTTTTATGTATGCCCAGGTTATGCTTCAATTCAAATTCAGTTCTAGGAACTGTTACTGTACGTGCTCTCTACAAACTAATTTTCCACTGTCACATACTTCACACATAACACATCCCACTGGCTTGTGTTCTATGTTTATCTCTGTCCACTTCCACTAAATATGTGCCACATGCTTACGTCATCAGAAGATAACTTCAGAGAGGGAGGACTTTTATGCACTAAATCAAACAAGTAGAGATATACTAAATATGAGTAGCAAAAATAAAACTGTACATATCATCGTGCACCTAAATGGGCCTACAGTGTAATGTGTTCTTCTCCCACTGAGTCCACTACAGTCATTTAAATTGGCTGATTAGTGGAGCTTCCTAGCACCTTTGCTGCTCAGCATCAAGTGGTTCCAGTAAAAGAAATCAAAGGAAAGGTTCTTCCCCCTCAAGGCTCTTTCTGCTCTAAACTGACATTACTAATGCCAGGATGCAGCAAATTCTTTGATCACATCAGACCATTTCCTCTATCAAGCTTTCTTTATCTGAGGGAAACTTTGGAAAAGTTTGCTTGTATTTATCCCTGTGTGTGTGTGTGTGTGTGTGTGTGCAGGAAGGTAATGGTTTACAGTTCTGAACATGAAGATGACTGTTTGTTGCTATCATGAGAAAACGTACCTGAAGCATTATTGAAATCATATTGATACAATAGAGCTGAAATGCAAGCTCTGCTTCTCTGTGGTCCACACAGTCACTTTAAGGTTTAAGTTTGAGCTCCAGCTGGCCTCTGGAGCCATATATGGTAGAAATGTTTCTGGTGCGATACACGGAATGTCGTGTGTGTACACATGTGTTTAATTGTACTGAATGGTCTTTGGCAGGATTGTTTTTACAGCAATCTGTCATTTCATCTTCATAACGTGAAGTTCACAAGTATTTGTATATATATTTTCATGGGAGACATGTCTTTTAGGGACTTCCTGTTTTAACTTTGCTTTTAAGGATTACAGACAGGATTATAGACATAGAAAAGTCTATAAGGATGTCTATGTCTATAAGGATTATAGACATAGAAAAGTCAACCCTTTGTCAGATCTAACCAGATCAAGACGATCAGATATGCATTGTGGTCAAGCTGGTGGCAAGGTTGTTTTAATGTCCTGTCACTATGGAACGTTATAGGTGGCAAATTATTGGGATTCCTGCCACCTCCACTCAAAACTCCAGCAACACTTGTTGTATAAAGAGCAACTTTATTATGAAAGTTGCTGTTTTTTGACCTCGCCAAACTATGACATAATGGTAGCATCTGTTACTCAAGATAAATTATTCATTTTTATGATTATTATCATTATTACACAAGAACTAAAGGACAAACACATGCACATAAAGGAACAGAATAGCAATACCACCAGCTGAAAACAATATCTTTTAATAACTGCTAGTTTCATTTCCAATATCTGACTTTACTAACTTTATTAATTTTCAGAATCAACGAAAACAATGTTATCTATTCTACTAGCAAACAACAACAAAAACCAACCTAATAACTACTAAAAAGTACACTTTAAAACTTTTAATATACACACAGAGACCAGGACAGTGTTTCATAAAGAAGTTATGAAATGGTTATGAAGGAATCTCCATAATTTAGCTTTCTTGTACAATACCACCACAAATTACAACTTCACCAAAGTGACACCTCTCTAATACAGTGTCAACAAAAATGTAAACACATAGCATACATTGCAGAGCTGTTCTACTGGATTGCATTTCGCTTTTACAGTGGTTTCTACTGTATTTTTGGTCACTCAGTGTATTCTGGTAAATCTAGCAGTGATTATATTGCTCAGATTCCTCCACACAGTAGCAATAATTTGCCATGGGAAATAGCGGGGAGCCTACTACATCCATTCTTGAGATGTTGACATTTCATCTCAGCAAGGTCACCAGTTTCCTTGGTTTAATATTCATTGCACGTGTGTGTGAGAAAGACTGGACTGATGAACTGGACATAGTGGTCATAAAGTGGCAGGATGTTGCTAAAGAGTGCAGATTCACAACCTTTTCTGACCCTGCTGAGGGCTCGAATGCATCACATGTATTATTGGAGGAATCCCCCTAATGTAGCTCTCTAGCCTGTATGGACTCAGGATAAGTGTTTGTGTTGTGTGTAACTCTTTAAAATATTGAAGTATAAAGGTTTGCCTCCTCAGATCCCATCACTGGTTGCACAATCAAGTGTTCGGTGTGTAAGACACAGTTAAACCAAAGAGCGATTTTCGTTTGTCTAAAAATATTCTGTATTTTAAAGGGGAAAAGCAAACATTTCACAAAATCATGATACAAAATAGTAATACATCTGAATATTAGCAATATGTTACGTCTGGCAAAATATGATCTAATCCATTCTATCCTTTCAAATAATCTTATGATTGTTAGGGAAACCTGTATTGATAGCAGAGCGTGCAGGAAGAGACAGTTTGATAGACCATCTGGAGGAAAAAGTAGGAGCCTGGATGTCGTATGTCCTTACCAAACCTGAACAGGACAGAGTAATTGGATTCCTCAGGGCTGCCAAACCCTAACACAGGGAGCATCCCATGCCTTTTATGGCCCCATGTGTGAGCATGTGTCTGTGTGCTGGACTGCTGGCTGGTGGCTCTGGTATCGTTCAACTTTGTCTTTCTAAGTATCCAGGATCATTTTCTGGAAGTGGAATGTGTTCTTGCTTCTGTTTGAAAAATTTTGAGTTATAAATTTCTTTTAAAATACTTTTAGGTTTCCTCCTAATAACTAAATTATACAATTTTGTTGCCATGGAGTGTCAGGACATTAGTTCTGTGCTGCTTACGGGCAGCCATTTATTTAAAGGAATAAATCAACTTCTTGTGAGATGCACTTATTCGCTTTCTTGCAGGCTGTTAGCTTAGCTTAGTTTAGCATTAATCCTGGAAACGGGGGAGAATCTAGCCTGGCTCCGGCGCAATAGTTAAGGTGCATACCATCAGTGTTGCACGTCACACACCCCTCTCTGTCCCATGTTTACTGTCTCTCTCTACACTGTCTACTATCAAATAAAAGCAGAAATGCTAACAATCTTTTTTTTTTTTTTTTTTTTTTTTTTTTTTTTTTTTAAAAAGCCATGCTTGCTGTTCCACCTTGTTTCAAACTATTCCTTAAAAGCTCTAAAATAAGTGTAGAGGGTTCATTTTAAAATCACACTTTCTCCTAAATAGGTATGAATTATGAACCTGATAGTTGGTAAAATGATCTGGGCATACAGGGATCAGTGTGTACAATAACATTATGCTTTGTGTCTGACAAAGCTGGTGCAGTTATCTCTGCTGCACATGATTTCCATTCAATTAAACTGGGTTATTGAACTGTGAACAGAGTACCTGTCAGTGCTGCTTATCTTCTTCTTCTCTCTCATTCCCTTTCACTATCTCTCCTCTGCATCTTTTTAATCCCCTTCTCACTTTTTCCTCTCTAGTGGAGAGTCTGGCGCTGGCAAGACGGAGAACACCAAGAAGGTCATCCAGTATCTGGCTGTTGTGGCCTCCTCACACAAAGGCAAGAAGGACAGCAGTGTTGTAAGTATCTGTATGAAGAGATCATGCTGTATGAAACGTTAGGATCAGCCAGTTCCCTCACTCTTCAACATATGTAGGAAACTGCCCAGTTTAATCCTGTATATCGCCATTTCCTCCAAATAGCAACAATCAGGATCACAGTTTGCCTACGTGAGTAAAGGGGGATGCCTGGAGTGTGTTTTTGTGTGTGGTGTTTGTGTGTGTTCCTTCCTTAGGTTAAACATAGTGCATGAAGAAAGTGTCACTGAGTTACCCCAAAAATATTTTTCTCTGTTTGTAATTATTTTTCTTACACCAATGGTCAAGATCCCAAATCTGACTGCTCTTTAGAGTTAGAAGGTGTTTACCCTAACATTGGTCATTTCTGTGTCTTACCCAAGAACAGCTGACTTAGACTGCATGACAATCAATCATAGTACTGATTCGCAGTCACTCGAATGTTCAGTGAAGGACGTCTAGTGTTACATACTCCTGAACTGGTTTATCGTGTTGAGTTTTGTGTCATCCATCTTCTTATGAGCACCCTCTCACTGCCAGCGGAGATGAGATCAGAGCCTCCCTGGCAGTGAAAGGGTCTCTCACAGATCAACGAGCACAGTGTGAGCATGCCCATCTCCTGTTGTTATCTATCAAACACAGACCCCTCCTCTCCTCCCCTCCCTTTCCTCTCCTCCCCTCCTCCTCATCCTCCCACCTGCCATTTGCCCTGAACGTTG
The DNA here is from genome assembly GCA_002120245.1 of Maccullochella peelii. NCBI lineage: Eukaryota > Metazoa > Chordata > Actinopteri > Centrarchiformes > Percichthyidae > Maccullochella > Maccullochella peelii. The sequence goes on from LKNJ01001986.1 coordinate 65,989, forward strand.
GCCGTCTTGTCCTGTAGCGTTTACTGGACCATGTGGGGTTTCTAAAAACACTCATGCCGTGAGACTGTATTGACTTTTCAACACCCTGATTGGGCTAAAATGAGCCCAGTCGGCCTCTCTAAGCCTTGATTAAAAACTCTTCTTTGAACAGTGCTTCAGACAGGATCACGCTCTGAGTAAGATGGCACCCCGGCTCCTGACTAGATGTTGATGGTTTGTCGTGTTGCTCTGGCATTGGTGTAGGCTTTCAGAATGATTCATTTGTGGGTCAAAGCGGTGCTTCCCGTCGCCATTGACCCCACTCATCCATAGGGTCTTTGCCCCAGAGGGAATCCTGTACAGTATTCTGTCCTCAGGAGGACGTGGAGGCTCCCACGGACCTCGCCTGAACAGAAATAGCATTGGGTCAATCTCTTTTCTCTGCTCTTGCTTTCTGTCTTCCTCAGGCACTATTTTACTCCTGCTCCTGATCTATCTGCTTGAGTGTTTTATTTAAACTGTATCTTAAGAACAATCCTCTCCATCAGCTGTCACTTTTCTTTCCGTTTTGCTGTGCTCTATTTCTCTTCTTCTTCTCTCTCCTGTCTTTTCCCCCCAGTGACTTAAATGAGCAAGACCCTCCTCTCTGCTCTGCCAACTCTGAACTGCACCTCTTCAGCTGGTCTGTATCTCTCCTGTTTTTCCTTAAACATTTAAAAAAGATTGACTTTTGATGAGTCTAATAGACTTTTTTGTCAAATTACTGCCTTGCTTCTTTTTTATTTAACATCCTGAGTAAGAACTCAAAAACAAGCTTGGTGAATACACACAAGTTAGCAAATGTCTGAACATGTCCGTCATTAATCTTCATCATTGTTTTCATCTCACTCTCGCCACTTTTTATCACAATATTAACACAAGTCGTGCCCTTCTCCTCTTCATGGCTTTAGCTCGTTTACAAGGGAGCTGAAGGGATGTTTTTAAGTGAGGGAGTATTTAAGGTAGAGATCTATAGCACCTGACCTTGATGCTAGGCTGACACCGACCCCTTTGATCAGGTGGATTAGCTCGATGCAGAGTGACGGGGTGTCTGCCCCATTTACCGACCATCACCCAGTCCTCAGGCCCTGCAGTCACGCTGGAAGCAAATCGCAGCTGTTTGTGAATCAGAATCATTTTAATTTGCCGACACATTGGATGCAGAGACTTTGGCAGGATTTATCAAAGGTTTTGTAATGTTAACATTATTCGGATGCCTCATCTGACCCAACATAACCTCACTCTTCCATCTCCCTCTCTGTTTCCCCACATCAACAGCAGCTTCTCCTCATTTGAACAATTTCTCTCAAAACCAGTTACCAGTAGGTCATGACTGTGTTACGTAATATACTGAAAAAAGTCATAGAAGATTAGTAAGGAATTATATTGTCATCTTACAGCTAGTTATAGATTTACGTCAGGTTATTTATTGATCACTAAGGAGTTGCCAATTAAGTCCTTCATCGTGTCGTTCACACATCAGTAATAATATTCTGATAAACCTCCCCCAACCCATACCCACCCTGAACCACTTCATCCCCACCGATCACCACCTACTGCACCCCACCTCCAGCCACCAATCAGTGTGTTATAGTGATGTTTCTGTGTATCACTTTTGTCACTAGGGGGAGCTGGAGAAGCAGCTCCTGCAGGCCAATCCCATCCTGGAGGCCTTCGGAAATGCAAAGACCATCAAAAATGACAACTCCTCCCGATTTGTGAGTCTGCTGCTAAGTAGTTTGGATGATTTGTTTCTGATGATTGTGATATGATTCTTTAGGACTTCCTGCAACAATGCATTTTTATATTCAGAGTAACTTTTTTATAATTTATACTTTGTGCATGTTTTGTTAATCACACCATTTCATCCTGCAATTTTTTTCTTTCCTTATCTCTCTCACAGGGTAAATTCATCCGTATCAACTTTGATGTGACAGGCTACATTGTTGGAGCCAATATTGAGACTTGTATCCTGTCTGTGTGGGCTTTTCTTGTGCTGGGAAAACAGCTTTTGATAGGGCAAAATGGCACATTTGTTAGGGAAATTCAAAGGCCTTATGTACGACACTTTTAAAAAGATAATTATTCTTATTTTCTTGTCTTTTTTTTTTTTTTAATTCTTATTCACATAATAGAAGTCACAGAGAGGGAAGCAGATTAGACAAAAAATGGCACTAAACAGAGGTTTATATGCTGAACCGTCCTCAGAGCACAGAGTGTGTATGTATTCTTTAACAGCTGAAACCCTCAGACCTGCTGGAGAAGTCTCGCTGTATCAGACAAGCAAAGACAGAAAGAGCTTTTCACATCTTCTACTACATGATTGCCGGTGCCAAGGACAAACTGCGTGGTGAGCTAAAATATACTGCATTGCTATCCTCCATAATCTCAGTCATATTACATCCTGCTGAACAGTTACTGCAGGTTAATGTTACACCATGATCAGTTAAAGCTGAGAAAAAGTGCTTCTGTGCGTTGCTGACCAATATTAATATTCTATGGCAGCAACAGATTCACAAAAAGTTCATCAGTCATTCAGAGAATACTGACCAGAACTGTGATAAGTCACAAGCTGTTTAACTTTGTGTGTTATGTTTTCAGAGGAGCTTCTTCTGGAGCCCTTCAGTAATTACCGCTTCCTGAGTGCGGGCCATGTTCAGATCACTGGCCAACAAGACGATGAGATGTATGAAGAGACCATGGAGGCCATGAAGATCATGGGCCTCACAGACGAGGAGAGAATCGGTACCAGTGATAACTCTGATCTTAACTCTGCTTGGCGAGAGTAGGATAGGCTGCTTGGAGTGGGATTAAGTTGGGTGCCACTGCTGTTTCTCTTTGATGCTAACGGTCATATCCCCGTGTTTCAGATATCTTGAAGGTGTGCTCCACAGTCATGCAGCTGGGAAACATTGAGTTCAAGAAAGAGAGGAACCAGGAGCAGGCCACTATGCCAGACAACACCGGTTAGACTCCACAACTTCTCACTATTAGAAACTTGTTATAAACTTTCATCAACTTTTACAGATTTCACAAAATACAATATAAAATTCATTTCAGCTTATTTTTATCCACAGCAGTGAAACAAACTATAGATGTACAAAAAAACCAACATGTCTCCTCTTGTGTCTCTCTAGCGGCCCAGAAGGTGTGTCACCTGCAGGGCATCAATGTGACAGACTTTACCCGAGCTATCCTCACCCCTCGAATCAAAGTGGGCAGAGAGGTGGTGCAGAAGGCACAGACCAAAGAGCAGGTACTGCAGGGAGTGCTCTGTGTGAAACCATAAGAACAATAAAACAAATAATGCATTTAATGAACACTTCCCAAACCTGTCATCTGAGTTTAAATCAACTTCATCACTCTGGTCTCTCATCAGATATTTTGTGTGTGTGTGTGTTTGTTAGGCTGACTTTGCTATTGAAGCCCTGGCTAAAGCTGTGTTTGAGCGACTGTTCCGTTGGATCCTGGGCCGAGTCAACAAGGCCCTGGACAAGACCAAACGCCAGGGAGCCTCCTTCCTGGGAATCCTTGACATTGCCGGCTTTGAGATCTTTGAGGTATGGACATGTTGATCACTGATGAGTCAGAAACCAATAAACTGTTGTGTAGCTTATTAAATGCAAAAGACACTGTATGCATCCTCAGTTCTGTTTCGTGGTTGTTGCAGGACAACTCCTTTGAGCAGCTGTGCATCAACTACACCAATGAGAAGCTGCAGCAGCTCTTCAATCACACCATGTTCATCCTGGAGCAGGAGGAGTACCAGAGGGAGGGCATCGAGTGGAACTTCATCGACTTCGGCCTCGACCTGCAGCCCTGCATTGAGCTCATCGAGAGACCGGTGAGACAATAAAAGCACATGTCATTTAAATCCACATCATTCATTGGTCACGCCAAGTAAGTTCTCCTGCCTAGCCACATATATTTTGTGATTTAGTATGATGTGTCTTAATTATTTATGTATTTATTTAAATTAATTATTTTGTTCAAACTTAGTAATCACTGCATATTCTCTGCAGAACAACCCTCCAGGCATCCTGGCCCTGCTGGATGAAGAGTGCTGGTTCCCCAAAGCCACAGATGTCTCCTTTGTGGAGAAACTCTTGAACACACAAGGGAACCATGTGAAATTCGCCAAACCTAAACAGCTCAAAGACAAGACAGAGTTTTCTATTTTCCATTATGCTGGGAGGGTGAGTATTCGGGGATCTGTATAATATGATAAAAGCATGATATGGTATCCCTGTTGAAGACATCAAATTCTTATACTCTCATGTTGACTTCTTTGGGTAACATGATTAAAAACAATATTGCTGTGATGATTGTTGCTGCCAATTTGTAAAACTAAAAAAATGTTTCAGGGAAGCTTAAATAACACTGATGTTGTTTTGTCTGTAGGTGGACTATAACGCCACATCCTGGTTGACAAAGAACATGGACCCTCTAAACGACAACGTCACAGCGCTGCTCAGCAGCTCCTCCAGCCAGTTTGTGCAAGACCTCTGGAAAGACAGTGAGAAGTCTGACTTTGCTGGTTTTAGCCTAGCTTACCAACAATGGGTTACATTTTTATATATAAAGGATTTATCAATGTGGATCAGTTACAACCACTTTGAATAGAATTTACTATTTAAAACTGTCGACTTGCATAGGAAACATGTTAACATACTAAATAATAAATTAAGGATTTTGGTGCAGTGATACTAATAAATTTGGATTTTGGATAACTAATAATAATAATCTAATAAATATTATAGCACTTTTCTTAACAATGTTACAAAGTGCTTTACAAAAGGAAATAAAATCAGACCAGACAGATAAAATGAGAATAAGGCCAAAGAACATGAGCACATAGGAAGTAAAGACAACAAACTGAATAAAATCAAATAAATAGGAATAAGAACAGTGTAAATATTTTAAAAAGATTTAAAAGAAGCTAAGGACTTAGTGTGTCTGAGTTCAGTAGGCAGAGAGTTCCATAGTGTGGGGGCTCAGGTAGCTAAAGCCCAATCACCATTTGTCACAAACCGTGACCTGGAAGTAACCAGCAGGGCTCCGTCCGCGGATCTTAGTGGTCGAGAGAGCACAGAAAGGGTCAATAAATCAGAGATTTGGTGAGCAATAAAATGTTTAAATCAATTTGAAATTTGACAGGGAGCCAGTGTAGGGAGGTAATAGTAATGGTATTTAATAGTGAAGTATATCGCTATAGCAAGTAAGCATTACAGTTGTTGTTGATCAAATGTAATGTGTATACATCTCATTTTGGAGTTAGAGCCTCTATCTGTAGGATTTGAAAATGTCTGACTCCTTGTGATGGAGATGGACACAGTGGTAGAGTGGTACACTGCACCGATTCTCATCTGGATTCTCTTTTTTTTTTTTTCTACAAACAAAACATTGTGCCACCGTATTAATTTGAAACATTCTGTATTTCATTTGCACAAAATTTGCACACATAGGGGCTTAAGTTGAGTGAACGCACTGTTGTTCCCATTAACGTAATGATGTGTTGTCTATTTCAGCCGACAGAGTGGTGGGCCTTGACACGATAGCCAAGATGTCGGACAGCTCCATGCCGAGCGCCTCAAAGACCAAGAAGGGAATGTTCCGCACGGTGGGACAGCTCTACAAGGAGTCTCTGGCCAAACTTATGACCACACTGCACAACACCCAGCCCAACTTCGTCAGATGCATCATCCCCAACCACGAGAAGAGGGTAAAAAAAAGAGCAACGTCATTAAGATTAGTGTCTCTTATGGCAAAGCCGTTGTCAAGATGTAGCCTTTTTGACACTGTGAGGAAAAAGTCAGTATCTTAGGTGATAAAATAACTTATTTGACCAGTCATATTGTTTTAGAGGAGGGCCTCTGTGGTAGACTGGTGATCTGTCCAGGGTGCACTTAGTATCCCCATATATATTATATATTTATTAAATTATATAACATAAATATCCACATAATGCAGCAAACCAATGTAATAAAACTCAAATCCCATTCTCCTCAGGCAGGGAAGCTGGATGCTCACCTGGTCCTGGAGCAGCTGAGGTGTAACGGCGTGCTGGAAGGGATCAGAATCTGCCGACAAGGATTTCCCAACAGAATCGTCTTCCAGGAGTTCCGCCAGCGGTGAGTGGGATCTGAGGAGACTCTTGCTACTAGAGTTTATAATATTTCTGTAAACCTTTCTCACCATACTAAGCATGACATCTCTCTGCCTCGTTCCTGTCTGATAGTTATGAGATCCTGGCTGCTAGCGCTATCCCCAAAGGTTTCATGGATGGCAAACAAGCCTGTTGCCTCATGGTAAACACATAAGTTAAAAATTCCCATCCACGATAACTGAAATTTTCATACCCTGTGTGAGTCTCCTTTTTCTCACTGATCTCATGTCTGTATAGATCAAGCATCTGGACTTGGACCCCAACCTGTACCGGATCGGACAGAGTAAGATCTTCTTCCGCACAGGAGTGCTGGCCCAACTGGAGGAGGAGAGAGATCTGAAGATCACTGTGGTCATCATCGCTTTCCAGGCTCAGGCGAGAGGCTTCCTGGCCAGAAAGTATGAATATACAAGCCTAACCTGACATACTTCACCCTATAATAAATTGTGCTGTGTGTGTTACACTGTTCACAAGTTCGGTATATCTAATAATATGTCATCTTTAAGACAGATTCATAACTTGTTTGTACTTTTTTGCTCTTTTTATCGCTATAAATTAGAAAATAGAACACTTTGCTTTATATTATACATGATATATTGGTTTCACTATTTTTAAAGGGCATTTGCCAAGAGGCAACAGCAACTCACAGCCATGAAAGTGATCCAGAGGAACTGTGCTGCCTACCTCAAACTAAGGAACTGGCAGTGGTGGAGGCTCTTCACAAAGGTCAGCTAACCATTCTGCATAGTAATGCAACAAAATCACAGTACAACCTTCTATTTTAGGCTTTTCTAATATTTTTAATATCATCTTAGAATTATTTCTTCATGTGGTTTTGTAAATTACAAACTTAGCCTTACATTGCCTTTATCCCCATTTTGAAAATGTGACGTTGCCCATCCTCCTGAACCACAGGTCAAGCCTCTGCTGCAAGTGACCCGACAGGAGGAGGAGATGAGTCTGAAGGACGAAGAGCTACAGAAAGCCAAAGATGTTGCTGCAAAGGTTGAATCTGAGCTGAAGGAGATCACCTTGAAACACACATCGGTAAAGGACGAAATCTGCAACAATGACACAAAACACATTTCTGAACTTCCTTTTGCTTTCACTCGATGCCACAGCCATTTAAAGCTGCGTCAAAGTAACAATTTCATGTCCCTTTTCAGTGGTTATTTAGTATATGAGTGAAACCAAGCCAATAAGAATAAGCTCCACCAGGAACCTACAGACAATGATGCTGAGCCCAATTTTTTCTTGTCTGTCTGCTTCAGGTTTTGGAGGAGAGGAACGCACTGCAGGAGCAGCTTCAAGCAGAGACAGAGCTGTATGCCGAGGCTGAGGAGATGAGGGTTCGTCTGGCGGCTAAGAAGCAGGAGTTGGAGGAGATCCTCCATGAGATGGAGGCGAGACTGGATGAAGAGGAAGAACGTGCTCAGGCGCTGTTAGTGGATAAGAAGAAGATGCAACAGCAGATGCAGGTCTACACACCTGTTTCTTGTTCATAAGTTATTGTTTCTTGTTGCCGTTATATACAGTGGGGCAAAAAAGTATTTAGTCAGCCACCAATTGTGCAAGTTCTCCCACTTAAAAAGATGAGGGAGG
>LKNJ01001987.1:0-73695 GCA_002120245.1 Maccullochella peelii
AGAGAGAGAAACCTGTAAAAGTTTCACTCAGAAAAGTCGCCATCATTTAAAAACCATGGGTCGTATCGTTCTTGCCCTGACTGTGAATCAAACCCCTGTTCTCCTGCACCAAAGTCAGTGGAACTACCACCGTGCTAAACCTGCCAACAAAGGTAGAGTTAAACGGAGACAACTTTTATTGGGGATGTCGTCACATATTAAACTAGATCTGTAAGCACTTTGTTAAATTTCCCAGATATGATCTATAGCCCATACCGGTTGTTATTCAGGAACCACAACTAAATAACTGATTCAATCCCTGAAACCATGATTGGACACTCTGCTGTAGAATCCGATATGATTCATGAGAAACACATGTATGCATATATGTGTGTCAATGTATTTCTGCTCTTACAGTTCTTACAGTTCATTCCCACGCATTTTCTGCAGGAAATGCAGTTTTTCTAGTATTTAACAGGTATAAGAGTGAGGTTAAGGTCCTGAAGGTATTGAACGCAAAATTACTAATAAGAATCTAAAATGTGTGGTTACACAGATGCAGAATAAGACTTTGCATTACAACATTACTTAGTTCATTTGAGGATCTTTCTTATCTTTCACATAATTAGTCTCATTTTCACAGCGAAAAAAGGTTGTCAACTAATATTTTTCATCGCAGTTTTTGTGACTAAATTAACAGTGGCCCTTTGTCATGTTGGCAGTTTGTCTGATGAAGAGGGTCAAACCATTGTCTTCTCCCTGTCTAATAAAGTTTTGGGAGCTTTGATCTACATGTATTGTTAACCTTGCTCCTCTGCTTTACTTCATTTTCACATAATAAATAAATTACAGTAAACACACCAACTCCTACGCTCAAGAAAAATGGATGTGATTGCATTTTGTGACAGTGACAGACGCACTGTAGGTGTTGTAAGATGTAGTTACACAGAAGATAATGATGACAGGTACGCACTGTACAAACCACACTCCCACACTCACACAGTCAAGGTCATTTAGTTTACTTTCTACGACTCCAATGTGTCTTTCTCCAAAGATTACATTCTTTAAATGCGTCATTTTTACACATGATCGTGTCGAGAAAAATAATTTAAAAGCTGCTGCTGAATCAAAATTAATCTGCATTTCAGGTGTTCTCCTCTGGATGTGAAGTGTTGCTCCTCATATGGATGAAAATGGGTATTTTAATGAAGTCAAACGCTTTCAAGGCCCTTCGGTCATTTTCAACAGATCCTCAAGGCTTTACCTTGTTTACCCTTAAATCCACAAACTCATTGCTCTTCAAGACCAATGAGAACCCTGCAGGGAGAATACTGCGTGGCCACCAAATTATACTTCTTTTTACTAGAAAGGAGATATAACGCCTTAGTGATGTTATCCAATAATATTCTCCTGAGTGAATTAAATAATCTAAGAACAATATGATTAGGATATCTGCTCCAACTGTGTCACCAAAGGCAAAAATTATTATTATTTTCATTATGAGTTCATTAAGTTTCTCTTTTACACTTAGTGTAATAGGACACTTTACATTCATAATTCATGAGTGATTGTCAGTTTTAATAGGCCAATAGATTTGTTTTCATTCTGTTCATATCCAATACTCTTTGGAGTATGCTTAAAAAGAAGAAGCAGCCCTCATATAGGATGTTCAAAGTGTTTCACCCCAACATGCTTTATTGGCCTCTACTTGTGTGCTTGTTTGGTTATTTATACATATGAAGAAGATTAGATACATTTTATTACTATAAGACAGGGAACGTGAAAGACAAAAAAAATCCTTAATTCTCCAGATAAAGTGTAGATAGATAAAAAGATGAAAATGCTACATATATATATATAAAAAAAGGAAAAAATGCGTTTTATTGTCTGTATTTGCAATGACAGCATGCAGTATATTAGAGATTGAAAAACACCTCCCATGCACGAAGCATAAAAAGCTTTTTTAATAATGGACAAATCCCTATTGCTGTTTAAACCAGCCAGAACATTGAAATAATAGCAGAAAACAAATGTTAACAAATCACTTAAAAAAACACATTTAATAAGAGAATATCAATATTATCCAATAGGAAGGAGTGATTTCTATGCATTATTCCCACATTCCTCTGAAAGCCTTTCAACATGTCAGATTTAGCAATGGGTTTTACATGGAGGTGTACAGAATTGTGATGAAAGCAACAGCAAAAAGAAGAACCAGAAAAAGTAAGAGCATTATTGCAAAAACGTCTTGCATGGAAGCTTTGTTCTTACATACAGAAAATGTATTTTAAATTTAACTCAATGTCTCAAGGCTTCCAAACATTAAAAACATGTCACGGTAAATTACAAGGAAACATGTATAAAAGGACATTATCGTTGGAGACATTTGAAAGCCAATTTGACATATGCAATTTGCACTTTTTGTGCAAGAGTCTGCATGTTTAAAATGTATGTTCACAGGCGATTGCTTCTTTTTTTTTTGCATTTCTGATGAATCTTCAAGGCAAAAGTGGCGATTGCAGCTATAAGTGTACGTGAGGAGGAGGATGATTTGCTGCTCCATTAGATTACCTTGTAATTCTGTAGAAAGAAAACATCATTGAGGTGTTGTGGGGGAGGACATAACCAGACTGTTTATATTGTACAGACAGACACATTTCTGCCAAGAACTAGAGGATTAGCTGCAGTATTATTAACCCAACATAAATGAAATGCCACATTATGATCTCTATGCAACTAGCTCACTCCAGCATTACACAGGTCAGAGCTCAGGGCTGAGCCACATCCTCCTGTGTACAGATAATAATGATCTTTAAACCTGACAGGTTTTAGAGCATAGGACACTTGAACAACCTGTAAACGCACTGACATATCATCACCTATACAGCTGATATGCTCATTTACACATCAAGCAGACACTGAGCAACATTAGCATTGATTTGGAGTCGTGTTTCTGGCCACCTGGTGAATGTAAATCCAATATTCACTGTCCTTTTAGCTCTGTTTTTGGTCTGCATTAACTCCTGATGAAATAGCTGGCTCTTTAGCTGCTAAATGCTCCACTATGTTCACCAGCTAGTCGCTAACGCTTGTCTGTGTGCTGTTTGGTCTTGGGCAGGTAGTGTACAGTGGGATTATCAGAGCCTTAAACTAAAATGGCTTAAACGGCTGCCTGCTGTTGCTGAAAAAGAAGTTGATGAGAGTGGTGAGAATGAATCAAAACAGAAAGTTACTGGGCCCGAAAACCAAAACAATGAGCTGAAAGATGCTAAAATGCTCCATCGAGCTCAGGAGAAGAACAGTTGGGCAACCCGTTTTACATTACACACAGTAATTTGATCCATCGTTAGCATAAAAATATTGATTAGAGCCGCTTTAATTGTCCTTATCTATGTGTGTAATCTTAAAAAAACAAACAAAAAAAACCTTTTCATCCACATTTCAGTTCAAGAGATTTTGTCACTGTGATCACTAATGAGGCATGTCTGCATATCTGACAAAAGACACACCCGGGCTTTATCCAGAGGATGTTCAGCATTCTCAAAGGTTGTTTCAGATGTTTGGACCACACCAGGGGGAACCTGGTGAACTCCCATCCCAACACGTGTGTGACACCGTGAGCTGCATCAGACAGCCAGATTGCATCTCGCCTGCAGAGCATAGAGAGTTTTGCAGCGGCAGAGCAGGTAGACTGCCTCTCATCTTTTCATCTTACATATGGCAGTGAATATTAATGACAGTATCAGTCAGTTGTTATGCACAGTCCAGTGTTTAAAGGCATAGTTCAATATGCTCGTTCACTTTCTTTCCATCAGTTAGATGAGAAGATTGACGCCACTATCATGTCTGTATCAAGTAGGAAACTTAATTTGCATAAAATACGCCCACAAACACTTCAAAAGCTCACTAATTAACAAGAACTACAATTTGTGACTTTGCCAAGACATATTTACAGCACTCAGCTCTCCCTAAAATCACAACAAAACACATGAGACATAATGTGTTAATTGTCTTGTAAATCTAAGATCAAAGCTCTCGCCAGTCCAGCTCTTCAAGCAAAACAGGAGCTTGAATCTTACTCAGGTTTGATTTAAAGTGCCAAATGAAATACAGAATTTGTTCAATAAAAACGCTCGAAGAAGCACAGAGTTCTTGTTCCACTTCTACTTTGTGTTTTCATGCCATGTTCACCTTGTTTGGCATGTTCTCTGCAGCTCTAAAGTAGGCAATGATCTTGTCATGTTTGAATAATGTTTGAGTACTTATGGACTATTCTGTCAGGCACAGATGGAAGATGGCGATTGCAACTGCACCATGTCCTCAACAACAGCTTCTGAAATGTTCCCTTTCAGTTTACACTCACTAATTAAACATCACATTTGTCACGGTTTATTTGGCCTCTCTGTTGATGTACTGAATTAGCTGATAGGCACAGGAACAAAGAGTTGATATCCTGGGACGTTTTGTGCACATGAGGGAGAAGGCTGTGTTGTCGGTTTGAATGAAGTTAACCTTCTGGCCTACATCCAGCACTAAACTAAACCTTTTTTCTTTGTCCTGCTGCTCTTTTTGACACCCTGGCCATCATGTTAGACATCACATTAACATGCTCCAAAATAGTCAAATAGTCTTGTCCATCTCTTTCAGTAAAGGTATCTTTTCCACAATCACTTTGTATTATTTTCTGCAGCTCTTTTCTGAAAATACAAACTTCTACTGATGAAAATGTTGCTTTTTTTGCTTTGCTTTCTTTGCTACTCAGTCCCCTCATCTTGCAACAAACATGGTATATATATATATATATATAAATGCAGGTGGTAATTATCGAACACTTAATCGAGGGATCATGACTTCGCTGAGGTAATTGCGGCAACATTGAAAGAAACCTCTGCACAACAAAATGTGAAACTGATGTTGCATTCTGATGTCAACAGAACGGTTCTCTGCTATCAAACTCCACATAAACTGCACTAGAAATGCATCAGTGTTACATCACATCCTCTTGCTGGGATTGATTCAGAGGAACATACCAGCAAAAAACAACAAAAAAGAACCCAGAAATGCAAAGAAGCAGCATGCAAAATATTGTTTTTCGCCTGCAAGAGCTTGTCACAATGTGTCTCACATAACTCTGACCTCATTTATTATCATTCCTGAGTCTTGACAAACTAAAATTATGTTCAACAAGTGAATGTCCGTCTCACAAAGGCAGCTCCTCACTGCATAATGGAAGAAAAAAAGCTGTTCTCTTTATGCAGTCTGCTATCCGTCTCATTGTTTTCTCTCCGCCTCTCATGGCATCTCTCATAACGACAGATCTCTTCTCTTTGTTTTCTTGAGGCTGCTGCGATGATGAGCGGCACTGCCTCCCTCCATGCTCTTTTGTTGGAGTTTTCAAGTGTCAGGGAAGGAGATGGGTTTATTTATTTTTTTTACAAAAGACAGATGTGGGAGAAAAAATAAACTTTTCTTCCTTCACAGAAATAAAATCTTTTTCACCTTCACCTTCTTTTGTGTATTTATATGCAGTGCACTCTGTCGTTGTGGTGTATGGATGTGTGTACAACATGTTTTTCTATGATTGAGACAAACTTTGTGTGTGTGTGTGTGTGTGTGGGTGTGTGTGTGTGTATGTGTGTGACTATATAGTGGGAATTTAATCTCTCAAATGTTGACAGTTAATCAGATCATTAATGCAGGCGGTTCTAGAGCAGTTGAACCCTCAATGGCACTTTGTTGTTGTTTGTGTGTGTGTGTGTGTGTGTGTGTGTGTGTGTGTGTGTGTGTGTGTGTAGTGGTGTGTAATATCAAACGTACTTTGTAAGGCTGGGGAGCCATAGAATTAAAATCTGTAAGTTTAACTAATTGTGAGAGTAAATAATAAGGTTAACCAAACTTATAGAAAGAGAAGAAGAGAATAGGGAAAAAAACACCTCACACAAATCAGGTTTATCTGCTATCTATATAACAAACAAATGCAATTAACACATTACCATAATACAACCCACAAAAAATAATATAGATCTATGTGTGTGTAGCTATGGATGCCAAAAAACATTTACTGTTATCGCAGTAATCGCAGTTTTTTTTTTTTTAGATAACAAGATTGTTATCTTCTTATTTCAAGAAAAATAGATGTACAGATCTGTGTTTGTGGCTAATGTAGCATCTGATCTCAAGTGATAATGTCAGAGCCAGAAGATCCCATTATTCAACGGTGCGTCAGAGTATACGTCAAGAAAGTCAGACATTGCAATTTTTAACATTCAAATCAGTCTAGCCGAGCCAAGTTACCAGAGGAATGCATTTCAGTGACCCTGCAGAATATTAACTTTACTGGTAACAAGGTAGTGATCAGTTGGACTATTGTGATTGTCAGAGAATTTGGGGCTGAAACTTGAATTCAGCTCATCACTTTTCATATTTTAGGATATATCAGAGGATACAATGACATACCTTCGGGGTTGGTTGGTGGTTGAATCAGTTAAACTCCAATCAAGTTAAACATTTAAAAGATTGGTAGAAATTGGACTTATAACATGTAAAAGACAACAGTCACAGAAAAGAACAACAGTGTCCACGTGAGGAATGGTACTGGTAATTTCACCACAAGAAACTTTGTTTAAATTTGCCTATGAAGTAGGATATGAAGAAGAATATATTATCATTGGCTGCATTTTATAGTGTGCAAACTAGACCAGAATTTGTAATGGGTTTAAAAAGGTCAAATAAGGTTTTATGAGTGTGTTTTGGTTGTCTATGTTTTGAAATTCAAAATCTTACTTAATTCATTCTTTGGTATTTTTTCATACCATTTTTCATTTTGCATTTGTTTCTTTTTGCCTCAGCTACTGTTATTTTGCATACTCATATCTTCATTCCTACCTGTTGCCATGTTGACATTGTCACTTTAAACCTCCCATCTGCTCTATTCTTATTAATTTCTTTATTTTGTGCGGAATCCAGTTAACGTCTCCTGCTGTAATGACCCAATTTCTCCACATAAATCAGTATATTTTCATCGAATCTTTGATGTGCTTGCTCACATCCTGCTATATTCTTTCCTTTGGACAACTGTGACAGTGTGTGTTTTGTGAATTTGCGGGATGCGAAATGTCTTCCGACAACCCTGAACTGCGTCTTGCATGGGGAGGCTGGGTTGCCCCGGTTTCATAACCAAGTAATGACAAACTCACCAGAGCGCCTGCAACGCATGACTCATAAAGATATGATTTTTGAAATGCTAATGAGGGGGAAGATTATACAGAGTGGAAGTGCAAGATAGAGCGCAAAAGAGTGAGATAGAGACAGTAAGACAGAGGGAGAGCTTCTCCATATCTCGCTGGGTCTTTTGCCGGAGCTGACATATTCACGGTTTCCCACTGAATGTATAGTTTTTAAATAATCTCTCTTTACCGGCTTTAGTATTTCATGACTTTGCGATGAGTCAGAGAGGGAGAGAGAGAGAGAGAAAGAGAGTCAGAGTTTAGGCGGTAAAGCCTGCAGCACTGTGAGAATGCTCTTCTTACTTTTTTCTCCATCTCTCTCTCTCTCTTCATCGTGTGTGTTCATCTCCAGTGCAGTGAAACAGGGCTAAACAAGGTTAAAGAGAAGGTCAAATACATATGGACACAGTTAATCTTCCTCCTGTCATCCCAGCCACATGAGACAGTGCTCCTCCAGGAGAGACTCAATTATCTTTGTTTGTAGAATATACTGTATCTTCTACATCACTGGCTGATATCCACTGGCATGTGGACAAAGAAGGTTTTACCTTAAAATGCTTGATGGGGGTAAATTTGGGGAGATGCTATCTGACTGAAGCCAGATCAACGGGACTGTCGAGCCCATCAGTACATGTGCAGAATGAGGATTTATTTGAGTAAGTGTCCTATCATTCCACGCACTCTCACTCATCTTTTTCCCATTCTTCATCCCACTGTGCATCTGTTTTTTCCCCATCTTACAATCCTGTTTATGTGTTCCCTGCTCTCACTCTTGCTCAAATTTAATTTTTCTCCCTCTTCTCTCTCATCATCCTCCTGCCATCCATCCTTCATCTCCTCCTTCCCAGTAAACCTCCATCTTCTTTGCCTTCTTTACCTCTGTTTCTTCATTTTACCACATCTCCTCCCTCCCTTCTTCTCATCCCTTTTCTCTCCATACCACTCTGCTTCTGTCTTTCCCATCTTCCGGCATGTTCAGCAAGTGAAGGTCATTTTGGTGTTACAGACTGGGGGAGGGGATGGTGCTGCTATATGCAACTGCTGCTCCAGGAGGACGGATGGATGGATGGATGGATAAGAGTGGGAACGTGAAAGCAGAGAAACAGAAAAGACAGAGGGTGAGGGAGACAGAATTTCGTACGACCTTCGTCTGCATCCTGATGAGGACACACTGTGCTAGTGTTTGCATATGCTGCCCACGTCAAACTGTGCCTTTATGTGTGTGCACTAAAGCGTTCTGCTGCCATTTGTTTTCATTAGTGGTCAATCATGGTGGCCACCCTTTCAAATTACCTCAGTGTCAATGACAGGGTCATTATTTGCATTTTGCAGTAAGGGTGAAAACAGGTGTCCTTCTAATCGCGAGCTGACAGTTTGCTAACTCCTCCCCCGAACAGAGATCATGGTTTAGCATTTTCTCCACTTACCGAAGAAACATGCATGGAGCTCTATTAGAAGCGATACCCAGTATACAAAGAGTTTGGAGGGTGGTGTCTTTTCTTTTAGTCTTTCCAAAACCAAATAAAAAAAGAGTGTAGGGTAAGGAATGGATATAGCGTGTTTGTCTTTATATACAGTCTATTGTCTGATCTAACGTAAGCTGCAAGCATGTCCGGCTAACTAGCTTACTACTAACAGCAGTAACAATTGCTGCCTTCAGATGGAACTCATGAGCTTGTGGTTACGACATGGGAAGTTGCGTACACGATATGCTTGGCATTCAAGTGGTAAGTCATGAGAACGCAGCTGCTAGGCAATGGCAACGTGGACACCAAAAGACTCCTCGTTGTTCTCTTGACATTCTCCGCTTCTTTCCAAGAAATGTTGACTTACTTTCTATTTATAACGTTTTCCTCAGACATAAAAAAAATTACTAAGAAAAACTCTATACGACTAAAATTACAATATATTAACTTAATATCCACTGAGTCATGAGGTCGTGAATACCACAAGACTGGGGCGTAAGGGGGGGGTTCATATGGACTCTTCTCGTAAACACGACCGCATTTGAAGGCACCATCTAATGTAATGTTCTTTCCAAGACCAAGGGATATATCAACTATATTTCGGGTTACTGGTTATGTTAGAAAGTGTCCCACTCAGGACTGGTATGTCCACTGTGTAGTTTCCCCCCACTGCATGTCTTGAGTGCAGCTACGTCAGAGTTTTGAGTAATCTGATCTGAGGAAGTTTACACTCCATCCCCAGCCAAACTCTTTACCCAATATAGAATTACGAACACATCAGTTAGTCTTAATGCACAAATCCTATTCTTATTTCTTGTGAACTAAAATACTGTTTTAAAATACAAAGAAAAAGCATAAATCTAACCTCTGTTGCTTGTCCAAGTCTCTGTTTGTCACGGGGCATATTAGGGGAGGACCCAATCGCAGACAGAGGAGGAAGCTTGTAGTAAGCTTAACAGGTTTATTTGACACTTACACCGTGCAGGCAAGCCGAGTAACACAGAGGTATCGTCAAAATGGAAAAACACAAAAGGCAAGTACCAAGAAACACCGAGGCAAAGCACACACAACATGGGGTAATGACACCACAAAGCACAAAGGGACAAGACAGGCCTATAAAGGAACAGACTAATGAGGGAAATGAAACACAGGTGAGTAACAAGACACAGGTGAACACAATCAGTAGACAAGACAAGGGGAAAACACTAGGGCAAGAACCAAACCACACTTCACAATAACCAGGAACAACAAAAAGTCCACATTTATGAAAATAAAAGTCCAGATCCTGACACTGTTTCTCTACGGTAAGCATCCAAACAGGGATTATAGTGACTATAATGACTGAAAATCTGATCTAACTGTGCTGTAATATGGCTTACTATCATTATTTTGCAATACAAGAACAGTGCTGCTGTTAACCCACCTGGGTTATCACTGTAAACTGCATATGTGCAGTGCAAGATTGTAAATCCTAATAGCAAGTAACGGCAGTGCTTAGCGAAGGGTCATTTTTCTGTTGGTGGTGTTAGCATCAATAACAGGTGAAGCCTGTAACTATACTGCACTTATACTTTTGTTTTTTGCCCTTTATAATATTCAGGCATACTAGGAAAAATGGCATCCATATAACTCTACATTTCTTCTTTCTGACTCGTGTTAAAGGTAAAATATGATGTTAGGGGTAAAGTATCTGGAAGAGCAATCACATCCAAATGGAATGTAAAACATAGCTTTCATGTGGAGGGAGACCAACAGGCAGACATAGGCTTGCATCAGAGTCAGCTCTATGAATACATTTTTAGCATCATAGCATGTTGACAGGTATGAAAGGCGCTTGTGGGATTGCACGCAAGAAAGGTTTTTCACTCTCAGATGAACAGTTGCAAAAAGCACACAATGTTGTTAAAAAATGTCAGTCCCCCTGCTGTGTCATTGTCAGAAATATAGCTTGCTGCTATCTCTCCTTTTGCCCACAGCCGGTAAAAGCTTGGTTGTTACTGGGTTTAAACTGGCTCAGTATTTTGCAAAACCTGAACCTTTCCTTTCCTTGCCTCCGTGGAAAGTGTATGAAAAGAGATAGAGTTGAAAGAGTGCTGCAACAGAGCCGAGCCTAACCCCAATCCCTGCTACTCAAATTGACGCACTGAATCAACATGAGTGGAGGCGGCTAATAATCCGTGGAATTAAATGAATGGGAGTCAATTCCTCTTGTGGATGTTCTAACTTGACAGTGCAATACAGATTAGTGGCACTCTGTAGTGAGATAATATGTAGAAGAGTAGGTGCATGTCATTGCATGTGGGATTAGGTTTACAGATATACCTTTGCCTTATGAATATTACTTAGCTTCCCTCCACCTTCCTGCCCGGCAAACAGTCAGTGTGCTTTGCCTGTTCTGATTCCCTCACGGACTGGGGCGACCCTGGCATTTACACACTAATGAAAACAATCATGGGAAATATGTTAATCTACCCTGCTGTGGTTGGCTGAAACAAACTGTGCTCTTTCAAAAAGGCCAGATGCTCCTGTGAGTAATCACCTATGGCAACTGAATCCATTTAACCATAACCATTATGGCTCAGTATTTGATCCATGCATGTTTATACTTTATACACTGTGCAGCATTAGGAAGATTGATATCTGGCTTTTTTGCCATTGGGTCACAGACCTGAGATCATCCATTAGTGTCTCCAAAACAGCCTTTTTAATCACCTGGGTAACATTTGCAGGTAACAACCAAAGGAAGAAAATGTACCAGTGGTCCCAAAGCTTGTGAGGACATCATTACCGACTGTTCAACAGTGCAAAATGCTGAAAATGATCAGTTATACACGGTGGACTAATCCTGGTAAACCAGAACGAATGATGAAATGAGCTGAACTCTTCTACAGAGCAGTGGATCCAGTATGGCTGCTGGAACTGGGCTGATAATGGCTGCGAGGGGAAGGAATTACTCAGAATGGCACAGGCCTAATATGGCTAATCACAAAAGAATACACAGCAAGGTACACACACACTACATGGCAAGAATGCATGCAACGCAGATGTCGTGCTCATCTACATGAGAAGAATAATATGCTGGGGTACTTAAGCTATAATACAGATATAGATGGTTTATAATACAATACAATTAACAAGTCACACACTACCTGCTCTATTTGTTGTCACAGTTATTAAAAAGCACAATCATTAAGTATTGAAGCAGCTAATGGAGCAGGCGATTAATAAAAGGAAATAAAGGCAAAGTGAGCAATGATGGAAAAAAATGTCTGGTCTTTATTTTCCATTTTTCCATGTAAACATAACAAGAAAAAATGTGTCAAGTAATCAAAATACAGTACAAGACAATTCAAATAGACTATAAGAATATGAAGAAAACAAATGTCAACAGATGGATAAATCTGTGCACATTAGTTCTACATGCATGGAGGGATGATGAACTTTAGACTTTAGTGGAAATCACTATGAGGATCTTCTTGGCATCCACTGTCTTTTGAAACATCAAATTTGGATCCATGGGACACAGGAATATAATAGTTAATTTTCTGTTCATTTATTATCGAATTGTTTGTGTTTTGTGTGGGCTGTGATTAACTCTTACTGTTTGTAATTTATCATCGCTTTACCCATTTTGATGGGAATCACCTGGATCCACTTCAAAGGGTCCTTGAAGCCCCTTCTGGCAACCACATACTGCCTAGTTGACATTTACACCTACTACAGTTAATTAATAGTCAATTTAAAAAAAACAATTACGGCACGTGACATTTCCACTGTCACCTGCCACGTGGAGGTCCGTAAGTTATACAAACAAAATGTCAGCCTTCTTCCATTTTTCTTTATGTGATGCGAGGGCAGTATAATGTTTTGTTTTCCTGTTGCCATTTCAGGGCTCTTATTAAACAAATTTAGATGCCACCTTCAGTGTCAGTGGTGCAAATGCGACGATGGCGCATGTCATGCCCTCCATTCTTACTCTCAACTCTGGCAGGACCAGCACCAATGCGGTGAAAAATCACTTTAATAAAAAGAAACACTTGGCAGGGTGTGCGTGTTCCTCAGTTTGGCTAGGAGGACCAAATGACGTCAAATCCAGGACGTGGATGTATTTCTGTTCCTGGTCCTTTTTTCCTTTTTCTTTTTTTGGGAGGGGGCATGTGGGTGGGTGACATGTTGCCAGGAGGAGAAGTGACTGTGGCTGAAATATGTCTGCCAGTGTGTGTGTGTGTGTGTGTGTGTGTGTGTGTGTGTGTGTGTGAGACGGACTGTATTTAGTCATGCTAAGGGGCAGGAGAGAGATACAAAAAACAGAAGCAACAGTAAGTGACAGAGAGGAGGAAGGGCAAAAATGGAGGGATTAGTCATTATCAAGTGGAGAAGTGTAACATGCGCACACACACACACACACACACAAGCACACACACCACCCAGCAGAGCTTCATCACCTCTCCAAAGGTCTCCACTAACATACATTCTCTGTTTCTCTGTATTTGTAGCTCATGAAAATCTACGACCACCTTTGTGTGTGTGTGCGTGTGTGTGTGTGTGTGTGTAGCCTACAGGGCAGACATCTTTGTCCTCAATTCAATACTGCTGTCACCGGCCCATGAATTATGGAAGTGTTTGGAAGTGACAAAGCACAGCTTACAGCCAAGAGACACTTTTATTGAGTTGTGAGATGTGATGGGTTTGTGCATGTGTGTGTACATGTGTGAGCGTGTGTGTGTGTGTGTGTGTGTGTGTGTGTGTGTAATTCTGTTTGTTTTGATCCCTTAACCATCACCTCTCTCTCTACTCATCCCCACTTTGCGTCCTCATCTTTCTGGTGAGGCAACACTGTCATCACAACCTGTCCTGTTTCTACCTTTTCCTGACATACCGCTGTGCCACAACAAAACAAAGAGCGGTTTGAATGAGGTTTCCTCTCCGACAGCAAGCAGCAAGCAGGCGCCGTCGTCCTGGTCACATTGTCTCTATCCCAGCCCAGTTTATTCTCCTCCAAACTGATGGCAGTCTGGGTTTTGTACTTTGTGTATTTTTCTCAGCCATGTATACAGTAGCACGGTACATACAGGAGTCCTGTTGCTTGTTCAAGACCATGCGACTGAAATACAAAATAAATAGGTAATGTCACACAACGTAAACTGTGGATGTCATTTTTCGAGGCAGTTTGTTTCTTTTCTACAGCAAAACTGTGCCACATCAGGTTACTATAGCAACACAGGTGGATGAAATTCACAAAAGAAACTGAGATATTGATTTCTCCACTATTAAGAAATTAAAGAATTAAATAGACATTTTTACATGTCATCATATGAAAAGGTAAATTTAAAGGTTTTAGCCAATGTTTCCTACAGGCAAGGACATGTTGGTGACGTTCTGGGTAATGCATTCATTCACACTCACAAAATGTATGGTCATTAATTGGGAACTGAGCAAATGAATTTACTTTTCACTGTGCCATTTTAGCGTCTGACTTTTTTTTATATATAGTAATGTTTTTAAGGCCAAACCAAGTGCTGTAAACTACCATTAATAAATGTGAAGGTTAAATATTATTGGTTAGTTAAACACAAAATGCACTGTACATTGTATTAATTAAGAAAAACAGTCATTTATAGATTATGATCAATTTTTAGAGCATAGGATTCAAGAATTGTTTTACAAATTAAAAAGAACATTTTAAATATGGTTTAGATAATCACTGTTAAGGAAAAATAGTTAAGATATACATTTAAAAAGCACACAAATAAAATCCCCATATGGAAGATGGCTCGTCCCTGTTGTGTATTTCCGCTTCTGATCACATTGAGATTTTCCATGAGATTCCTGTTTGAAAATGCTGTGAAGCTCAACTCCGACTGCTGTTGCACAAAGCAAAACAGGTCTTAACTTTTGGTTTTTTTGTGAAAACTTTGGAATAAAAACATAAGTACATCACTAAAAGAGCCAGGAGCCCTAATAAGCACACACACACACACACACACACACACACACACACACACACAGTGTCTCTGGGCATAAACTCTCTGAGTGTGTTCCCTGAAATGCCTTGAAGATGTTATCTTAAAGTGGCATCCTAGAGCTTGAGGGTGTGAGGGTGCGTGACTTGTGGAGCAGATTTAGAGTGTCCCCAAAGAGCGTAGTACACAGTACACACACACACACACACACACACACACACACACACACACACACGAAGAGACACCAGTGAACACACACACGATTTCCCATATGCCACTTCATACTTATGTTAGTGACGCGTGCATCAACATGGCCGTAAGTCACAAGTTTTACTTACTGTGACATAATTAAGAGATACTCAGGAGAGTTCTTGTTTTTACCATTCCTAGCCTTTGTAGCTGTATTATTCTCATACACAGCAGCACCAAATACATGGGCCTTAATACAAATGGATACAAACTGAAGTAGAGCGATGACACTGCTATCAGAAAAAATCAATATTTATATTAAATAACAGAATATGACTAGCATTAAATTCACCTCGGGACACCACCCTTGAAAAGGGAAAAAGATAGCCAATTAATTAATTCAGTCTCAGTCTAAAGGTTGCTACAGAGTTCTTGACTCGTGTACAGTGACCTTGATACTTAAGACACGCAAATCACATAGTAATCAAGTTCTTTATAAATTAAAGGTTTATTAAACTACTAACTAAACATACAACTATAACTATCAGACAAATAAATTAATAAATACAACCATAAATAAATCTACAGCAATGAACAATTAATAAATTAATGAATGAAATTATGAATACAACGAAAGATAATTAATGCATGAAAAGAGGACCATTTTGTACCGGATGATTACCTTGGCAAGCTGTGTCAACTCATGTAAACACAGGGGATCACTAAGTGGATAGCTTTAATACTGACCAGTGGAATCACCTTAATGCATCGTTCAGCAGCTGAGAGGTTATTAGGAAGCAGAGTGAAATGTTTTAGGTTACTTATCATGATTATATTGAAGGGAGATTATATTGTTGATCTAACGCTAAATTACTTTAGGTAATCTATAGCATCAAAGTTCTTATAGCGTAAAGTTTCACCTGGTGGTTCAGATAGCCGGGGCAGAAGTCTCTCCGGAAGAGAGGAGGGAGACGTTTCTCCTGTGGGCCCATTCTGGAGCTTTCGGGCCTCCTCGGGTGTGCTTGTCCCCAGGTGGCGACTCGGCTCGAGCCGGAGGTTTCTCGCTCTCTCAGCAGGGAGAGGAATGATAACATCTTCACACACCCCAGCCCAGTGGAGTGGGGTGTGTAGGATTCAGAGTTTCTTCAGTTCTAACTTTTGTTGCATTTGAACACAGAGGTTGAACAGTCTTCTTTCAGAAAGTTCTTGCTTCCAAAGTTGGAGGTGAATTCTTTCTCAATGAAAGATGTAGAAATTATTCATCATCAGGCTCCTTATCACGCTACACCTTTCATCCGTCTCTTGGAGGGGAATGTGCTTCCATATAAATGTATGGGAATCAAATCACAAACACACACATATGTAATCTATATATAATGCTGCCTTTTCATTATTATAATTATTTACTGTATTTTGCATGTTTGCCTTTATTTGATAGTTAACAGGAAGCATGGTTGCTAGCTGGAATCAAACCTGTGACATTGTGGTTACATGGCATGAATCATTACCCACTAGGCATTATTTGGGTATTCTGTTTTTCTCTGGTCAGACTGGCGTCACATGTTCAGCGTAGGGAGAGTAGAAGAGCCTGAACATCCTCAGCTCACCTCTTCTCCATCACAGTTCCCATATTTTTTATAGCCCTAACTTTCTAGAACCATCCATAAAACCCACTCAGGTTGAACCTGAGGCCGGCACAATAATAGCCTCATGAGATGGAGCAGTAAATGGAACTGAAAAGTAGAGAGGAGAACTGTATGCACCTCTCTCTGCTGAAGTGGAAAACATTGACCCGAGTCTAAATCATTGAAGAAAAGTGAGAGAAACCTACTTGAAAAGATACTCTCTCAGAATTACAGCTGATTTTCTACAGCAGTGGGGGAAAAAAGCAGTGAAGTTTGTTTAAATGCTGCCAGATTGTTGTTTTGCATCCTGATTGAAAAGCAGTTCCCCACTGAATAGTTTTAAATGATACTCCCTGATGTAATTCTTCACACAGTTTTATATATAAATATATATATATATATATAAAACTTTGATGTCCTGAGCTGCTTTTCTTTTATAAATCAAGAAAACTATATTTTCCCCCATGAATAATCAGAAAAATCTAATGCCGTTGATTTTCAGTGGTTTCACTGAAAAATACAAAGCAGGAAAAGATACTTTCATCTAGAGAAAGTTAACTTTTTTAAAATCTTTTTCATCTAAGACGTAGAACTTAAAAACCTTGCTCTTATCTAATCTGGTTTTAGTGTGAGAGGGAGGATTAGTAAAATGCGGGAAAGTTAAATCAGGTTATAGGGATGATTGCAGATTTGGATTAATTGAAATTCAACCTCCTAAAATTTAAAAGGAGTGCTATTTTTTTCCAGTACGTTTGCTATCTTAACTGAAATTGCGTTTTATCCTCAAGGAAAGATACAATATATTTCTCAAAAGCATCACCGCCAGGTGGTACAGAGCACTAGTTAACCAGCACTGGTAATGCTGCACCGTGTCACTGGTTACTATCACATGTCTCCACACAGCACAGGTCAAGCTGTCTTCAGCCACAGCACTTCATTTCCCTTCATTAGGACGACTCTCTGTAAAGCTGTCCACAAGGATTTCACATCACTTCTAATTTGTTGCACTTTGAAGTCTGATTAATTCACAATTACTGGGAGGAAAAAGAAGAAGAGATGAGGATAGAGAGGGCAGTGAGAATGAGTGGGTGTATAGAAAAGAGACAGAGTAGTGAAGTGGTGGCAGTCTTCTGAACGCAGAGCAGGGTTCAGACAGTATTGATGTCTGAAGGCTGATTATCTTTTTCAGACAACTGATATTTTGTGCAATTATCTTTTGGCAGGCCCATTTTCATGCTAAATAAATGACAGCATTAATATAAGTTTCTCAATGACAACCAGCATAGTGCTGATCAATCCAATATTGTTTTCCAGCAAGCTGCGTCACAGCAGAGGCGGAGCACAATGACAGGCTGAGTTTTAATAAAAGGATGATATCTGCATTTTGAAGACATCCTGTGCACGGAAGAGGATAGGGGTGAAATGAAAGATGGGCCGGGCCATTGTGAAGAAGATTTATTGAGTCATGTCCACCATTACAAAGAACACGGTACAAAGACAGATTTACTAGGCTGTTAAGAACAGTAAGAGGCGAGGGGGTTTAGACACAGGGCTTAGGATTGAGTGATGAGAACAGATACGTAAAGGAAGTTCATCTTCTTAGCAATGAGACTGGAAGCTCACACTGCACACCATCTAATGGAGGTTGACCTTTGCAGTGTGTGGCTAATCATTTACAGCAGAATCAGACTGGACTCAGTCTCTTACTTGATTGCCTAGATTTGGAACAGGCTTGCTTGCTACAATGTGCTCTTTTAAGCATTTTATTGTTAGCATGTTCATACAGGGTGTTCATTTAAAGAACTACTTAACACCCCGTTTGAGCTCAAACACACCCGACAATGGAGAGTGACAGAAGAAGTATATGAATGAATTAAGGGTGGTGATGGCGTGAATTTGCCACAAACTCTGATCAACACATACTAGCTTACAAGTAGCAGAGGTAACATCCTTACTACTAAAGTAGTTCTACTACTGCTACTCTCAGTTGCATGCTCTCTGCAGGCTTTCATACTCCATATCGTCACAGATGTGCAAGCTGGATAAGGAACACAGGGAGTAGGACCCAAATGCAGACTCCAGAGGCAGAGCTAGAGCACTTTAGTGACTTTATTCACACAAAAAGGAAAGCAAACAAATCCCATAAGGAGCAGGCAGGAATCTAAAGTCCAAAAAACAGGCAAAAGGTCAAATCACAGGTAAGGCAGGCAGAAACAGGGAACGAAGACATGACGCACACAGCAACATAACTTAACGATCTAGCCGGGAACAAAGGACGTGAACTAGAATATGTAGAGCAGGCTGATGAGGTGCAGGTGGGGAGATGGATGTGGAAGCTCAGGTGACTGCAGGGCTGATGAGAAGTGGGAACAGGTGAGCAGGGGAATGAGGACGTTTATCCAGAATTAATGGATTTGGAAAAAGCTAAATAAATTGAGTCTCTCTGGCTCAGTGGATGGAGGGCTGTTTGTATTTGACTACTGGTTCAAAGTTTGCAAAATGTATGTTTTAAAGTCCTGACTCACAAAGAGAGCCACACTTTCTCAGTTGGCACATTAAGCCAGGGCTAAGACATTTTTAAAATTTTTGTTTGGGGGCCAGACAAATGAGATTAAGGGATGTGATTGCTGATTTCAATAAACATCATCAGGCTCCCACTCTGTTCTTTTTGCTGTAATGTAATGTATTATATCGCTATGCATCATATCAAAGCTGTCTGTGTGTAAAATTTTTAGTTTAAGGCAATCAGCCTAACAATATCACCATCTAGCCAATAGGCGAGTTCTCATTAGGCGCTACATAACTGTAAAGACCATTCTGGCACTTAATGCCTTTAATACTACAAGTCTGGCTCCACAAGAGTGGGCTAGAAGTGTTATTTTGAGTTGTTCTCTGTTTGTTTGGTTGTTGTTTAAACAGCACTTCCATTAACCTTAGGAGTCCATTATAAACCAATGTTTTGAGGCCAAGCATTGTTCACAGCAAATAACTTTATTTTAGTTTCCAAAGTTTCCAAAGATACCAAATATGCTAATTTACAGGAAATAATCCAGAATATACAGTATCCAGAACTGAACAGCCATAAAAATGGGCGTTGGTTTGAACATTTCATAGAGATTCAGTGAAAAAGCAGATACAGAACGTCATATTGTCATACAGTGTGACAAACTATTTTTTATTTTATTTGAAGAGACTTAAGGTGAAATTTAAAAAGAAACCCAAAAATAACACAGTAATAGTAGAACTTTTTTTTTTTCCAGGTGGTGTGAGGTTTCAGTCTGAGTACCTTTATCCATCTGTCTCATGTCTCTTTGTGTCCCAGCACAGCATCGTAGATCTTCCCGGTGAGCCGGTGCTGGATGTTGGTGAAGCCGGCGGCAGCCAGCAGGGCTGCGTACTGAGTAGCTGTCCTCTCTCTGCCCTCCGTCTGTACCAGCATGTTCAGGGAGTACAGTTGCGCTGTCAGCGGGCCAGAGCCGTCCTCATGGAGCAACGCCTCCACCAGCAACACAGCGCCTCCTGCTGGACGGACCAAAAGGTCAGCTTTGCTTGTTTGTTCATTCCTTTCTCTTTGTCCTTTTTGTTTTTTTCAGATTTTTCTGATTCGACAAGTGTATTGGCAAAGCTTAGCCAGACAGTGATAGTTTTGCTAACGTAACTGCAGCCAGTCTGGTTATCATTTCATAGTCAACATATTAACTGAATGCTGATTCACCGCAGTACATATCAAAACAACATGGTTTACTTCAACTAAACGGGACTAGCCAGTAAACTTTTATGATTTTGGATCATACTGTGTGACAGTGTGAGTTAGCAAGCAAAACTCACTTTGATGATTACAGAGTATGCACAGTATGTAAATGGCTGTTTACGTTTGCTCAACATGTTAACTATTCATTAAGTTATTGTGAAAAAGTAACACAATCATAGTAATATTCATGTTTGTGTTCATGACTTTAGAATTGATTAAGCTTCTTTTAGACCGTTTTTCATAGCGGACATCTTGCAATGCCAAACACAGGTATAACTAATACTATTGTTAATTGCTGCACTGCATTGCAATAATTGCTGGAACAGAGACATCATTCATGTTATTAGTAACACCTGTGCTTTTCCTGCTATAACAAGTCAAAATGTCTGCTGTTAAAAAGGTCTACTGTGTGCCTCCGCTGAGAAACTACTTCCTGCTACGACAGGTTGTATTCTCTGTCCAGTAAGACTAGGCTTCCCTACTTTATTTTTTTGTTTGTTTTTCTTTCTTCCTCTTGTGTACACACACACACACACACACACACACACACACACACACACACACAGATACACAGACAAAAACACATGAGAGGGTTTTCCGCCTCCTGATGGCGCCTGCTGCTTTTGTGTGTGTGTGTGCGCGCGCGTCTGTCTTTGATCAAAGTCAGAAGGACAGATTTTTCTGGGATCAGCTGCATTGTGGGATACAATCTGCCATCTCATTTCAAGCAGGGGAGAAAAAAAAGGACTCATTCCTTTCACACTCACACACAAACACACACACACACACAGACCTGGTTTGCAGGCTTTGTAGACTCTACTGAGTAACTCGACGCAGCTTCCGTCGGTCCAGTCGTGGAGGATTCTGGCGAGGATGTAGAGGTCAGCCTCTGGCAGGGGGTCTTTGAAGAAGTCCCCTAAACACACACACACACACACACACACACACACACACACACACACACACACACACACATCCATATGCACAATTCAAATGCACTGAAAGCTTAAGACACTGCTATATTTGATTTAATTATTTTACAGAATTATTAATTGTGTTGACAAGCCTTCCAGTAATAAGACAATGATTATATTAGTGGTTTACATGCTCAAACATAATTAATACAAAGGAGGGATGTCTGTTGTAATCAAATTATGTCAAAAGCACATGACCTAACGACATATTTCCAGCTGCAGCTGTCAAACGTTCAGCCGTGATCTACTAATGGGGAAAAAGAAATGTTTTGATTTCAAGTGGTTTGCTCAACTTCACCACAAACACTACCACCATGACACTGCTGCTGTTAATTAATCCTGTATTAACAGTAATAAAATGCGTGTACGTGTGCTTGTCCTCCACTCAATTCCATGTGCTTGCTGTCCATTATGAAACAAAGCACACAGAGGCGCTTGCACTCATTAAAAAACACTGAGACAAAATCAGTACATCAGTGTTTTCCATGTTACAGCTCCCATTGTGTTCAACACCATCATGGCCATGAGAACAGCAGGCGGGAATTGATTTTGGCTCTGGGTTTTTAAGATTTCCACCTTAGCTGCTGCGTTGGAGAGCCAAGACAACAAAGCGTGGGTGTAAATTGACAATTTCGTACACAATATTTTCAGTCCAACAGCAGCCGCTCAATGGGGGCACGGAGACACACAGGTGACGGCATCAACAGTGTCTTATTCTGCTTTCATTTTCAGATCAGAGTTGTACTGTATACACATGGAACTGAATTGCGGGTAAACCTACGTACACTTTGAAATTATTTCCTATAATAATAGTAATAGTTTATTTTTCACAATGTTGGGATATGCTATGAACTTTGTTACCAAATTTCAAAAACACCAACTAAGTGTGTGTGTGCATGGAGTGTGTGTGTGTGTGTGTGTGTGTGTGTGTGTGTGTGTGTGTAAAACCCTGCACTTGAACTGGCCATTTATGATTATAAATGTCAAGTGATTTCGCCCAGTCGTGATGATGTTACCTTCGTGGAAGCTTATCCTCCAGTCGGCCTCTGTGACAAAGTGTTCCCTCGACGTACGCACCACCTTGGGGAGGTCGAAGATCGTCACTGTGCATTCTGGGTAGGCTGACGTGCACTGCTTGGCTAACGCTCCACTGCAGCCTGGAGAGAAAGAAAGAAAGAGAGAGAGGGAATTACACTTAGTTACAGCAAAATGAATACACACAGCCTTCATTAACAAGGTAGTACATCACACACACACAACACACAGAGTCACACGAGTGGAACAAATGCTTTCAGGTATGTACCCATTATTTATATGCATGATTTGTATTCAGTTGTATGTGGCGGCTTTGGGAATATGGTTCATCTAACATTCATGCCAATAAAGCAGACTGAAATGAACTGAATTTAGAGTGACTGATGCGTTATACAGAAACAGGGCAGAACTTGCTGTCTAGGAATCCTACTAAGGAATCTAATCTAAGGAACAGCAAACACACAAACACACACACACAATTTGATTGTTATGTGGCTAAAACTGGGGATAGCAATGGCGGTCTGTTGACTGGTCGGTCGGTCCACCACTTTGGTCCAGACTGAAATATCTCGACAACTTTTGGAGGGATTGCCATGAAATTTGGTGCAGACATTCATGGTCCCCAGGGAACAAATCCTACTGACTTTGGTGATCCCTTGACTTTTCCTCTAGCGCCACCATGAGGTTGACATTTTTGTTTATTTTATTAAAATATCTCATAACAACAACCATTGGTTTGATTACAACGAAATTTGGCACAGACATTTATGGTCCCCAGTGGGTGACTTCTAGTTGCTGGTATTATTAGTGTTAGCATGCTGACATTAGCATTTAGCTCAGCCTCACAGAGCTCCAGGAATGGCCTGAACTGTAGAGAGAGAACTGTAACTCGTTGTTGGGCAGAGGTCAGACCTGATGATTTGAGTGGAAAATAAGGTAATGAAATGAGCATACGAACACGAACACACACACACACACACACACACACACACAAACACACGAGGACGGAAACAAGGATTTAATGTGAAAATATATTTCAACTTGATGCTTTGACAGCATTATTATCATTCAGCGTTCATGCTTCATAAAGCAATCTGAATTTAAAACAGAGTGAGAGAGAAAGTGTATGAGACAGATGGAGAGAGAAAGAGATAGATGAAGAATGTATGAATGGGACAGAGTGATGGAAAGGCAGTGAGGTGGAATACAGGATCAAAGGATCTCACTTTGACAAACCTACGCAGCCAACCAGATTTAGGTGTGTGTGCGCGTGTGTGTGTTTCTATGCAGGGCAAACTGTCAAGCCCAGTAGTGTCTTCCTCCTAACATGACTTGCTGATACTCTATCAGTCTGTATTCTTACAAGGCTTTTTCTTTCTCACACACACACACACACACACACACACAAATACTCTCACATCAAACAGGGGTCAGCAGATGGGAAAAACCAAACACAACTCGCTGTATAAGACCCCAAGCTAACCTGGCTGCCTCAGTTTGTTGATGAAATCCTTTGATGGGCGTTTGTGATTATTAGAGTGTGTTATATTTGTTGGATATTATTAGGTTTTTCTTTTAATTTCTCTTTTTTGTTTTTTCCCTTTCTATTTACTTTATCTGTATGTTATCTGACCATTTTATTAAAAAAACAGAAACAACTATTGTTAATTCAAATGCACTACTGCTAGTATATGCTGAAATGTCTGTAGTTTTATAAAAGTGAGTAGTATGTTTTGTTCTGGATAAATCTCTTAGAATACTGGTTGTGTAGACTCTCCATCTGCAATGTGTCAGCAACTGGATACTGGTGACTTACTACGTCTGCATCCAGCCTATTCAACTGTGTGTGGAGGAACCACTGAAGGGGAACTCCATTGATTTTACACACACAAGATCAGAGTTATCTCAGCTTGCACTTGACACTTTAACAGAATTTTTTAACAGAAAGCCTGAGTTACAAGCTGGGGTAATGGAGTTTGAAAGACGTGGGCATTTACAGCAGGGACTGGAGGATCTAATGAAAGATGCTGTTGAGTTGCATTGTGGGAAAAGTGTAGGATCCAGCATTTTTGCAAGTCGATCCAAAATGCACCACTACTAGTATTTCGGAGCTATTTCTAAACAGTTGTACCGCCACACAGAATCAGAACATGCTCTCAATATCAAACTGAGTGACAGTTCTTTAATACTTAATACAGGCTGTTTTAAAACTAGACAGCAAACAAAACCTCGTCCTATGTTAGTTAAAACTATCTATAAAAAGCTTATATCTTATTATATACTGATATCTATTCTATATTATCAACTTTAAACTTAAATACTTAAGTACATTTTACCAATGCTTGTTTACTCTTACTATGACAAAAGTTTGAATGCATATATTTGGAGTATTCTTTCGTTGCAGCATCATGACGTTTTTCCATGACTGTTTGTTACTTGTAGCAACATGATGCAGATGGCTGATAACATAAAAAAAAAACCCATTATGCTTCAGAACCATGACTATGATTTCCTTAGAGTTGCACTAACCTTTAAGTTGATTATTTGTTTTTAAACAAACATAGAATTGAAATGTGTGTTAAATGTCAAATAAATAAATCTAGGTGAAGGGCTTTCCACAGACAGCCAGTATAAAACAAACCAACCTTCAGCATATAAATGAGTAAGACTTGAGAATGAATGTGGACTGATTTTGGATTAAAGTCAGCTGGTTGGCAGAAAGTTGGACAGACAGACAGACAGAGCACCTGAGCAGCAGGTGTGTGCAGACACAACAGATGCTGTGTGAGAGACAAAGTCTTAATGGGACACTGCAGTAACTCCCTTCACACTCCCGCTGTCCACACACGCACTGTTTTCGGTGATGCACCTTAATACATAAACATGAACACACAGCCCCATGGCGAGAAAGTCACAGAGGAGAGGGAAGAAAAGACAGGAAGACTGTCTGCCCGGGATGTGTGTCTGCGTCTCCACGTGTGTGTATGAGCATGTATGCTTTTGGTGGCTTCACAGCTCCCCTGTGTGGTCAGCTGAGGTGTCACACACAGGAGGTGGCCACCCATGGGTGTCAACTAGTGTTTGTACAGCGAGCCGCTTGCTGTTTCTTTGCCTGACTGAGCCCAAATGTTGTGTTTTTAAATCATTAAAACAGAGAAAAATGGAGGCTCTTTTTTGTATGTAAAATAACTGCTGATAAGCGAGATGGGTTTTTTTTTGGCTTTCTTTTTGTTGATAAATGTTAAACTAAGGATTCTACAAAACATTAATAGTGTGCTTTCATTGATAATGCATTGGATCATTTTAATGTGATTATCAGCGAGTATAGTCTTGAATGTGGACACAGCCACAGACTAAATATTTATTCTTAGAAACGACATTATTCTAAAATTTTCCATCACCTACTATTTTTGACCGATTGAGGAGTATGTGAGTGGAGACAACGTTCAGCTCTTACTTTAGTTAAGAACACAGGATGAGACAAAATGAAAAAGAACTGGCAACGTCTCTCAGACAAAAGCTTGTTCCCCTATTATTCATATCATGTCGTTTTAATTTTTTTTTCCATCCTTCCTTTTTCATCCTGCTCTGTTCTTGACTTGTTTCTCTGCATTTCTTTGGAAGCCCCGTCCTCACATTGTGGAGTTCATGTTGTGTTTGTCTTGTTTTTTCCCTCACTTTGTTTTTTATCCCTGTGCCCTTTGCTCTCTGTGTAAAACATTTTGTAAGAAACCTGCTGTTCGAAAGCACTATAAATACATCTGATTTGACAAAGAAGAACACACAGAGGAGATCAGTCAAGGAAGCTACTTTTTTACCTGACTGGGCTTCACATTCATGCATTTTACATTCAGAGTTGTTCACTTCAACCAGTCCTCTTCTGCTGAACAATGGATGGAAGCTACCTTACTCTGCAGCAAATTGGAGTTACATGTTACATGTTTCCCCTTCTTATTTATTGGCATATGCATATTTCTTGCACGCTATCTGGTGATAGGGTAGTAACATCAGGATCAGGCCATGCAAAATCACATAAAAATAATTAGAAATACATACTAGGGCCATGTCCACACTAATGCAGACAAAACACTGTTTTCAGATACATACATTTCTTTATTTTATTTACTCTTTGGGTTGCCAAACTACAAAATCCTGTATTTCCATTATCTGGGAAGGAGAAAGGTGAAATAAATAGGCTGTTGTTACAGACATGGCTGGATGCTTCACTTGTTCTCAGCAGGTTACACCTCTGCTGTGTCGCCTCCAACAGTGTGTGAACACTTAGTTTGTTTTCAGTGTAGAAGAGCACACAACTCAAGTGTTTTTATTGCTAACTTTCTGTTTGAGTATAAAATATTGATAAATAGTCATACATGTTAACAATAATTCCTGGACCATTATGATATTCAATCAAATTACTATCTGAATTTGTTTTGCTTTTTTCACAAATTAAAAAAACTAAATACAGAGAAAAATAAGTCAGTGACAAAACTTGAGAGTTGACGGTGACAGAAAGGTGGCTTCTTAGCATTGCTGCCATATGGAAGTACTTGTCTGTGTTTGGAAAGGTTGACAGTTAAATGTTAGTTCAGTTTTTGCAACACTGGCCTTGGTAAGTTTATCCACTCATACCACATTTTTGAACATTTTTAACATTAAAGGAAGCCACAAATGGAGAGAAAAAGATGCATTTTTAAGTTTAACCTCATTAACACCCAAGCTTGACCAGTCAACAAGTGTTTTTTTCTGCTAATTCTTTTCTTGTTTGGCTGGACAAGCCCATGAAATAAAAACCTCCACTGAAACCTAGACATCTTAATTATTTTAGGTGCATTAACAGCTCTATATACAGTAGCAGGTGACTGTGAGTGGTGGGTTTTATGTAAGTAAAACTTCTTGCACTTAATTCACATATTGATGATACTGGTAGAGTGATGTTAAAAAACAGTATCAACCCGTGTACAATGTGTTTGTACACTGTATTTGTTGTTATATTGTTGTCTGAAGGAAAAACCATGACTTTAACATCATAAATGACATTTTTCGGACAGATGTTAGTACTTGGCAACGGTGAAACATTGAATCTCTTATGAGGGAAACTCCAGGTGGAGGTGACTTTGAGTTGTGTGCGTTGGGAAGCTTGACTGATTTACTAAGAGTCATTAACACAGTGGGGGGTGCGGGGGGGGTATAATAAAGGTCACAGTTGATTGTGTGCGTTGTGCATTTTTGTGCACAAACACACACTGTACTATATAAATGTGTGTGCGTGGCTGAGCCAGCTGTCTCTCAGCTAACACACCACAGCAACAGTTGTATATGTTAATGACTGTGAACCCACAACCTTATGGAAATTAGCATGCACACACACACACACACACAAACTTACCTCCAAGGTCGCAGATGACCTTGAAAGGCGAAAGGTCGAAGGCCGTGACCACGTCTTTACCACAGATGTTCCAAATGGAGTTCATTAACTGCATAAACTTCACCATCTCCTCATCAGACCTACACACACACACACACACACACACACACACACACACACACACACACACACACACACAGAGAGAAAGACAAAACAGTTAGTCATCTCATCACTGCCTCTCTTTCATTTCAAGTCTCGCTGCATTGAGGCAAAACTTTCTTTATCATTTTCTGTAAGCTGTCACCTAAGGGGCTACTCTATGTCGACAATAAACACACACACACACACACACACACTGTGCCTCTCCTCATCTACAAAGTTTCTCCCCATGGCGACACAGTGTGTCTGTGTGTGTGTGTGTGTGTGTGTGAGACAGAGAGAGAGAGAGAGACAGGGCGCAGCAGAATAGAAGAGCCTGTGGTGACTGCTGCTGCTCTGAGGAATCTCCACCTCATCACCCTCAACACTCTGCCCTGCCACACACACACACACACACACACACATAGTATCCTCTGTTCTGTAACACTAGAATTGTATTCATCCAAACTTCACTGTAGCAAAGTGATCGGCCATCTGATACATTCACCAACTTCAGACGACACAGTGACCTCCAGAAGAACTTCGAGAGTGACTCATTGTTGCGGCTTCAGACTCTGATTACATTGGATGTGAAAAGACGAAATGACTGTGAGGCCCAACAGCAGACTGTCAGCTTTAATTTGAGAACATTTTGAACATAAGTTATCGAATGCCCCCCAACGATAACATCTGCAGCCCTTTTTTGTCCCTGATTGAGTACATTTACATGCAAACCATGTCATCCTGCCTCTGATCATACTGTCCTTGTATACATCATTATAACATCATCGCGGTTTATGACCTGTCTGCTCTCTGCACTGTCATGCCTTGTAATCCTCAATCCCCTCAGGTCTCTGTCACATCTGTACCAACAGTCAGAGTTACGGCCCATGGCTGCCTGATCACTGCTGTGTGTTTTACCTCTGTCTTGTTGCTTTAGCCTCTCCATCTTATCAGCAATAACAGAAGAAAAGGCTGACTTATTATAGTATCAGTTAAAGTATGGTCCACTTTGACTAGTGGTTTCACCTCTTCCAAAATGGAGATCATTACATAATTTATCAGTGTAATATTGTACGTGCGTATGTTTGTGACTACTGTGTCCTTATTCCACACTACACACTATTTCCTTCTTGATTTTTGAGTAGGTATGTAGCATGTTCACTCTGGAAAAAAAGTGACAAAGTATAACTATATTTTAAAAGTATTCATACTAAATTTGCTCGATTTTTAAATGTGCTGTTAATGGACACTATTGTCCCAACATTCAATGGAGACGTTACTCACATCTGCTGGGACACTTCTAGGAACATCTTGGAGAGTGAAAATGTATGTAAATGTATTAAATCTTAACTACAAATTGCTTTGTCTTTGTTTCCCTTTGCTCGTAGAAATAAACTGACAATCCCATTGAAAACTGCCTCCTTTCCGCCCATTCATGTCAGTGTCCTTGGCTCAGATCTGTCTCGTTCACTGTTTCTTTATTGGTACTACCACAGGAGGGTACCAAAGAGGGACATTTTCAAATTTTTTTCAAAGTATTGTGGCTTAAGTTTCTACATTTGAAATAGGCAGTAGTTTCCAAATTGCAGTTTGATCTACTTTCAGAGCACATTTTTTGCCGGTACAAAATGGTAATTGCCAAAATAATATATTATAAAGATTAGTACACAAAGTGCATTTTACAGCATTAGGATAACCCAGGTTTCATGACCAGAATAATAGCTTATCCAGGTTTGTAACCAGGATTATGTTCCGTACAGGTTCAAACATGTAAACGTAAAGAATCCAATCAAATATGAGATACAAGTATCAAACCCCTTACTATGTTTGAGAGAGAGAAACGAAATAATAGGTACGCATCTGAAGGAAACGTCTTACTATGTAATGTCTTGTATATTTTTGAAATCTCAAAACCTCTCTACAGCCATGCTCTCTTGCCAGCCTTCTCTCCAAATCTTTTCTGCTTTCTCGAGTGAGAGAATTCAAGCTGTAGACGGGACTCAGCTGTAAATTATTCAGGTGCAGTACACAGCTGGTTAAATGGCGATGAGTAAACAGGAATCTGAGTCATCCAGCCAGCTTTGAATCATCCTGCTCCTGCTACAGCGCTCCAGGAATGCGGTGAATGACTTCAGTGGTTGTTTCCCCTTTCTAATTTACCCACAGTATTCACAGGGGAAATCAGCGGAGACAAACAACTGCTACTCCACATTAAATCAGTTGTGCGCAGGTGTTGACAATTTTTCTTTATTTTCATTTTCAATCAATTAAAGCTGAAATTCATCTGCACAAGGGTGTATTACGTTATGTGTGCATGGTTCATTTTCTGAATATTCTCATTTTGCAAGCATCTTTTTCGTTTGAATGAGGCGGTTTCAGCTGCTTCTCAAAAGGATATAGATATGCAAATGTGAATTAAAAATGGCAAACACAGAGATAATGCAACAACAATAAGCAACAAGCAGGTAGTTTATGTGCAAAAAATACTGTATGTCCAATTTCACAGTTTCTACTTCTGCTGAAGTTGTGTGTGTTGTGTGACTAAAACACTTATTCATACATCTGCACATTGGTATTGGTACATTTCATTTTATTGTTCAGATGTAAAATAATAAAGGAAATTGGCATTTTAACATCTGTTTCATCTTCCATTTGTGTGCATCAGACCCCCTTCCATCAAAGTACACTGGTTTTGCAAATCATGCCATGATGAGGACAAGAATGGAGGATGTTTTTAGCAAGTTATTTCACTGTGTTTCAGTTTTGGCGGTCTCTGTTCCTTTGGGACTGGCAGTGTTCTACAGTGCAGGCCCTCTGGCGGGCCGATCAAAATCTACTAGCGAACAAAGTGTGAAACCCTTAGCGTGTGAACCCTGAAAACTGTTGACCAGCAGATCAGTGAAGCGTTAAAACTGTGAGCACTGGATACTATAAATACATGAGACCTCAAGGACAATGGCCAATACATTCCCTCTCGCTCTTTCTGTCTCTCTCTCTGCTCCAAGCTTCCTCACATCACTGCCCACACCCTCTCTCTCAAATTCAAATTCAAATATGACAGATCAGAAACCTATATTGCCAAAACAGTATTGAACAGAGTCTCTCTCTCTCTCTCTGTCTCTCTCTCTCTCTCTCTCTGTCTCTCTGTCTCTCTCTCCCCTGCCTCCTAGTAAATTCCACGAGTCTGTCTTTTTAGGGGGAAGAGAGAAGAGATGGACAGGGATGGAATGTAAATGAGCAAGGATGTGTGTTTGATCTGTCTGAGTGTGTGTGTCTGTGTGTGTGTGTGATTGTGTGTGTGTGTGTGTGTGTGTATGTGTGTGTGTGTGTGTGTGTGTGTGTGTGTGTGTGTGTGTGTGTGTGTGTTCAACAAAGACAGCTTCTTACCTGTAGAGAGCTTGAAACAGATCTTTCGAGCTGACTCCAAAAGCCTTTTCATACTGGTTTCTTCCCTCTCTGGAACAACAGAAATGACAGATATATTCATATATGACAACCACATTATATAGTGCTATACGTGTTGGGTATTTGTGACTTATCTGATGATTTTTCACTTGTTAAATTTTCTATATGAGTCGACAAAATCGGTCAGATATTTCCCTTGCAAACTCCTGCACAAAATAATTAGTCATTTAGATCAAGATGCCTTTATCCTTTAGGTAGCATCTGTTTTCAGTGTTTCTCACAGATGGACTTCACTTGTCAGCCACAGTGAATCCAGTCACGCTGCCTGAGAGCTGCTGGCTGTCCTCCCTCAGACATAACAATGAGACTAAAATCCATCTTGAGACACTGTTCAAACAGAAATAGAGGACGGGAATCCACATCCTTAGGCTACAAATCAAACCTGCGCTCCTCACAGCCCCTCACCGCTCACCTGTGTGCTTTTACTCTTAGCTTGCTCATAACATCCTACTTGTGCATTATTTACTACAGCATTGTCTTTGGTAACCTTGACCTATTTTTCAAAGCACTTACATTTTGGTTATTAACAGATGTTCTTATACAAAATAATCTTAGATTCTTACAAGCCATATAGTACCTGGATATCATAACACAAACTGTATGCCCTGCACCCCAACAAGAGGGAGCAAAGACGATTTACCCCATGAGGGACAAACAAAATCTATCAAATCCCATCAATATAGTCAGTTTTACACTACAGGTAATATAAATGTTGAACATTTGAAGGAAAACACTTTCCCTTTTGAAAATACTCCAGCTGTTAACTGCTAAATATTTCTTGGGAACTGAGATTTGGGTGACAGACACCAGTTTCTCAGATGTCTTGAAGTCTGACATAGTACTGAAACCGATTAATCAATCAATTA
The DNA here is from genome assembly GCA_002120245.1 of Maccullochella peelii. Lineage (NCBI taxonomy): Eukaryota > Metazoa > Chordata > Actinopteri > Centrarchiformes > Percichthyidae > Maccullochella > Maccullochella peelii. The sequence goes on from LKNJ01001987.1 coordinate 32,049, forward strand.
GTCAATGAATCAGTTAGTCAGTTGATAGAAAATAATCAAACATTTCATTTATCGATTAATTGTTTAAGTAGCCCATCAAGAAAAAAATGTCAATAAAATAGCTGGTTTCTGCTTCTCAAATGTAAGGATTTGCTGTTTTTCAGTGTTTTATATCATTGTAATAAAACTTAAACACTGAGCATCTTTGGACTTTTAGTTGCACATAACCTTGTGCTCAGGAAAATTGTGATTTCACCATTTTTGGACATTTGATACCCCTACCCTAGATTAATAGATTTTGAACTAATAGATTAGTTGCAGCTCTAGTCTGACGTAACTTGCAAGGATGGTTGTAAAAAGGTATCAAACACATTGAACATGAAAAAGAAAATGAATGTTGCATAAACTCTTTCTACTGTGAAATTGTGTCCAGACTGCAGGCAGGGATGTGGCTGCACTCAGCGTACTGACCTGACAGCGTCGGTCAGGTAGTGCCAGCAGAGGTAGATGGTTCTGGAGCTGTACTGGATGGACTGGTAGAGGGATAAAGGACTGGAGCGAGTCAGGTAGACACTGGCCTGCTCTGTGTTACTGTACAACACTGAAACAGGTGGTGGGAGAGAGACAGAGGAGGAGATGACTGTGGATGAGTCACTGCAGGTGTTAAGACAAAGTTTGATCTTTGATGTCTATGTGGGAGACAGACAGACAGACAGAGAGACAGACAGACAGACAGGACAGAGACAAGAGCAGGTGTGCACGTAGGTGGTGGTGCGGCAAAAATATGACAAATGGACAGAAATGAAATAAAAGCTGATAATATAAAAAACAACATTGCAATAAGTCATAATAACATAAGCAGAACTACATTTTGGTAACAAAAAAAGACTACTCTAAAAAAAGTGTTACTTTGCAAGTTGGTCATTTTTGTTCAATTCTCTTATTTCTCACATTCATGTGCTTTTCAATCCTAAATTATTATGTTGCACTGTAACGCTGTTTTAAATAAATGAGAATCATTTATAGGGACAAGTTGTCAGACTATGAATGAGTTATTACATTATTTTGATGTGTGCGTAGGTGCTGACCTTGTCCGTTGTCCTGGTGTGTGTTGAGGAGCTGCAGGCCGCTGCAGGCAGCCAGCAGTCTCTGTGTGCCGTCCAGACTGGCTCCAACCGCTTGACTGATCTCCTCTGCAGACAGGGGACGCTCTGCACCCAGCAACACGTCAAACACACCCAGCTCGCAGGAGGAGAAAACCGTCTGGGTCACAGAGAGAGAGGAAGCAGAGTAGAGCAAGATATAGCAGAGTGGAACAGAACAGAGATCATTCGTGTGCCAGAATGCAGTGCTCTATCTGCAGTACCCCATCACTCCTCAATTCATCTCCCTGAGTTCACTGATTAAATCATCAATTAGATTAAATCAATAGTCACATATAGAACTATATATTTACACTAAGCAGAATAGCACTATAATGATAACAGAAAGACATGTGTGTCCATTGTAGATCATTTGTTCTGCTTCATTACACTCTGCTGAGTAGGTGACTATCGTGCACAATAAAGGATTAAAAAAAATTGTAAGCAATGATTCAAACTGTCACATTAAATGGAACTAAAGAGTGAAATAACTGAAGTATTCTGTGGATGTATTTGTGGACTTTCACTAACAGCCTAATATTCTGCACACCCTGAAAATCTTATGTCATTCTTTTAATTTCCCCTTCACACCATCTGATGTATTAATTGTCCGTCTCCTTTTACCATTAGCATCCTGCAGCGATTCATTTACTGGCATCTTTCAATTAAAGCTTCATCATCCAGTATCTGTTATTGTGTAGATGATGATCATGTTTACCCTGTGATGTGCTAGAAGCCAAAAAGGGCGGTAAACTGACCTGTGGTGGGTGACGACAAGGCAACAAATATAACAAAAAATCCAATTTACTTTCACAAATGTTATTAATACTTTATGTATTTTTTTACTGTTAGGAGACTAAGGGCTGCAATTAAGGATTATTTCATTCCCAACCATCTTCTCGATTAATTTCTTGATCTGTAACATGTGAAAAATTCCCATCACAATATTCCAGAGCACATCTGGAAGGTGACATCTTTAAAATGTTTTTTTTTTTTTTACAATCAAGTCTAAAAATATATCAAGCAGCAAATCTCACAATTGAAAAACTGTTGAATTGACATTGACTAATCATTTTAATTTAGTCATTTTAATTTAAATTTAAACTATATCCTTGTGGCCTTAATGTTCGCTCTGCTGCTATTACGATATCAACTACCAGGAATGCTATTCACTCATTTAACCCTCAAGCTCATAGCTAACTCTATTGTGTAAATAACTTTAAATTGAGTAATGGTGGGCTGCATCCCTGTATGTGACCCATGGAGGTGAGTGTGTGAGCACTATACATGTATGTTACCTTGGAGATGAGGAATCCTTCCATATACTCCAGTATCTTTCTGGGGTACATGTCTGCAGCAGACTCAGACGAGCCCATCTTTTGACGTTCAGCCATGGCCACAGTTTGGACAGGAGTCCCCGAAAATAGTCTGAACTTTGTGCTCTTCTAAATGCAAAGTGAACTTGCCTACTAGTTTGTTCGGCTCCGGAGAAACTTCAACAGGTATGAGTGGCAGTGAAGAGAGAACCAGATTAAAGCTACAGAAAGTACCCACCCAGCAGCAGCAGTGAGAGCTGCAGTGGGCTAAGCTGATTATAGCCAGATAACCCAGATTAGAGCAGGGGCTCAGTCTGCATTGGACAAAGAACCAACTCTGTGGCAATACACTGTTGCCTTGTTCATTATCACTACCACTCAAACACACTTGGATGGAGACTTTCACTCAGTGCATTCTCATACCAGATCTGTTTTCCAGTTTGACCCCAAAATGTGATTGACACTTCTGGAATACCAAATCTTTGAGGGTATCTTTTGAAAGAAGTGATCCCCTTCTCTTCTCCATATGGCCAGATTGCACTGCCGCTGAGAGACTAATGGTAGCATCAGAGATAATGACACGGACTGTCACGTCACACGCCTCGATGAGGTTACACAGACACTAATCAGTTTGACTATTACTTATTCATTCACACAGTTCATTAAACCAGCGGTGAGATACGACAGCTAGAGTTGTCACCTTTATCCTTCACAGAAAGTTCTTCAACTGGACATCAGTTGATCAGATCATGGCTCCATCAGCAGTAAATCATGCAAGGAAGGGTTTTAAAAATTGCCAATAAGCACTTCACACAATGTCAATTGTGTTGATCACAGTGGGGCATAAGATGGTGTTAAAGAAGAAAACCTAATATTTTAACACTTTGTTTTTTGAAGCTGTTCATTATAGTGACAAGACTGAATGGTACATCTTCGACGAAAGAAAACAATGCATTTCAGTTTTCAGCTTGCATTTTTATTTTAAAACGTGTATGCCAGACATGCTCTAGTAGATCATGAGCATACAGGACACAGAACAAATGAGCTTTGCCATGACAAGTAACAATGAAGATGTAGCAGTGTCAGCAAAACTATTTGACTTGACTTAACTTCACCAAAGCTGAAATACAGCTAAGAGAACAGCCTGTACAGTTACTAGTAAAGAAATGTATCCGGCACTATGTAGTGAACATGAAAGCAGAAAGAGTTACATCCTAACATCCCATTTTAACTTGGTACTCTGCTGGTTTGACTTGAATCCCAGAAGCTGGTTTCCTGATTCCATGATTTAACTCTGTCCCAGACTTGGGAAGAAAATTGGACAAATCCATCACTTGTATTCAAGACTCCCATATGACCAAGGAAAGAGGAAGTACACTGCTTGCTGAGTCGGGTCCACTATGTCCTTATGCTATCAACATCAAGTCTTAACACAACTCACTCAATCAACAAATCACTTTTTCTTTTAAAAACAAAATTCTCCCAAACATTAAGAAATTCAAATACAACTAAAAGAAATCAGTCTTTGTCAGCTGATCACATAATCAAAAATGGTGCTGCTTGGTTGAGCTCGACGACAGGTCTGTTGTTGAATTCAGTTGTGCGTTTTTCTGAGCTGCTCATCAGCAACACAGCCAATACTGAAGTAGTATTCCAAGAAGTACTTTAGCCTGTCTGCAGGTCAGCCAAACTAAAGAGGTATGTTTCTTATAGTCTGTGGAATCTTCACATTTGTAATGGAACAGCAGCCATTCATTTTAGTCCAGTAGTCCACTTAAAAGTCTTCCACAACTACAGCAGCCATGAACAGGGTTCGTACAGCTTTTTAAAGAGTAAATTTCAAGCACTTTTCAAGTACTTTCAAGGTACTTAAACCAAAACTTTCTAGACTCTCAAAGCCTTATCATAGCTAAATTGTTACTATAAATGCCAGGAGACAACAAACAAACTGACGACAGGATCGTTTCATTTAAAATATTAAAAGATTTTGTGGTTTACATGAGTGATTGTGTAGATGATGAAACATCAGATTATGTATATTCGAATTCAAGCATATCCCTAACCTTGAAAACATAAGTTAAAATTAAGCATTTTCCAAACTTTCAAGACTTCGTACGAACCCTGCATGAAACTGAACAGACTGGTGACACATCAAGATAAACACAATTTGTCCTCTGTACTTGCCACTTTCTATTCTTGTTCATGCACAAAGACACCTTGCTAGCATAAAATCAACAGGCTTTTGGGTTCATAGTAGGGTTAGACTAACGTGTCAATCAACACATACCGTGAGCCCATGACATTAGCCTTTAATTGAAAAATCTATCCAAAAGTCAATGAACATCACTAACTTTTAATCAAATATTAATACCCTATTATGTTTATTCCTGTTATTCTAATTTTCTGAGTTTCTACTTCATTCCAAAGGATGATAGTGTCTTTCACACATGTATGTAGAATAATATTCTAGAAACCAAAAAAGTACCAAACCAAATAGTACATTTTGTGTTTTATGCTATGAAATTGATGTAAACACTATATGAATATTTTGACAAATTCTTTTTACTAACAATATGAAAAAAAACAAAAAAAAAAACCTTAATAGCTAAAAGCAGCTCCCTAGAATCAACTCCAAAGCCACACATGCCTTACACATGCAGGGAACACTTGCAGATGTTGTTTCAGTTGACTCTGTGGAGTTGATTTTACTTTTATATGGGTTTTTTTTTTTATATCTAAGATTTCTTTTTTTTTTGTTTTTTTGCAAAGCAGCCCTATTCTGGAAACTTAATTGAGGGACCAAAAATGACGTTGAAAATTTTCTTCTAAAACTCATTGAATTTTAGGTGAAAGCCCAGAAATGGGGAATATATCAATGAATAAACTGATGATATTGATGAGATTAGCGTCGTCTGGAGTGGCTCCTGTTTCTACTGTTGCTGTGTCTCCTGTATCTTCGACTGTAATGGCTGTTTCTACTTTTATTGCTGCTTCTAGAGCTGCCTCTGCTGTATCTACGGTGACTATGCCTGCAGCTCCTCCCACTGCTGCTCCGGCTCCGGTCCCGGCTGGAGCTTGTGCTCCTACTGCAATGGCTGTGGCTGCGCCTCCTGCTTCCGTGGTGACTGTTGCTCCTCCTATGGCGAGTGGAGCTCCTCCTACGGTGGCTGGAGCGCCTCCTCCTCCCCCGGCTGTGGGAGCGGTCCCGGTCCCTCGCTTGCTCCCTATTGTGCCTGCTACTCGCCACCTCTTCCCTCCTTCCCTCCCGGTCTTTCTTCCTGTCCTCCCCTCCTCTCCTCTCCTCTGTTGCTCTGTTTTTCCCCAAAACTTGGGAGTGTACACTAGATTTGGACACTTGCTTCTCTTTGATCTCAACTGCCTTGACTCCGTTCACCCGGCCCAGGACACCCAACATCACAACACTGCCACCAGGATCAGAGGACTCCTCACTCATTACAGGACCAGCCTGGTCCTGCCTGCCTGCAGGTCTTGTGGTTTTACCGCTGCTCTTCTTCAACAGGTTGCAAAGCAGCCTCTCCCTTAGCTCCTTCTCTCTGCGCTGGAGCTCCAGCGCTCGCTCCTTCTCCACCTCCACCCTCCGGAGCTCCTCCTCCTGCTTGCGTCGGCAGGCCTCCAGCTGCTGAAGACGAGCTACTTCCTCCTTCTGTCGAGCCTGCTCCTGCATTTCTTGTTCCTCTTGTTCGGCCCTCTTTTTCTCCTGCTGCTGCTGCTTCAGGGCCTGGAGAGGAGGAGGAAACAATGTAGGCAAAGATAAGAGAAACATTAAAATTGGAAAAAAAAACCCCCAGCAAAATCAGAACGAGACACTGCTCTAACCTACTTTAGGCCAATATGAAACATTACAGTGTCATCCACATAATTGTTTGCAAAGCACACAAGCTCTTTATCGAGCAGTAATGTAATAAGCTGTCCAAATGTACCAAAACCACCTACCAGCACCCATAAAGCTAGCCAGTTCCCATGTTTTATCTTGTTTGTTTAATCCGTACAAAATCTGATGTGTAAAAACAGCAAATTGTGGATTTATGGGGGGTTATGTGCCAGGCTACATCTTGACTGGGAGCAGTAACTTCTTGGGAGTGTTGTCTTCATATTTAATGGACAAATATGAGAGTAGTATCGATCTTCTCGGCAAGAAATCGAACTAGCACATGTCAAACTATTCCTTTAAAGATGAACCCCAACATCACTAGCCCTCTTTGATCCATTCTTTGATGTTGAATATTAAAAACATTATCGCTTCACTCGCTGCTTTCATATTTGGTTTAAATAAAAGCTAAGGTTAAGTTCAGTACAGTTAAGTGTTTACCATTAAAGTATTAAGAGTATTAAAGTATCAAATATGTAGATATGAACCTCAGAATTGGTATCAAAATCCAAAAGTGTATTATTACACAGCAGACGGATGTGTATTGTGTATGTTTGTGAATATGCCGTACCTTGGCCCTGGCCAGCAGCTCAGCAATGAGCCGTATGGATTCCAGGTTGCGCTGAGCCAGCAGCAGCCTCCTCTCCTCCATGGCGATCTTCATCTGCAGCTTCTTCTGTTCCTCTTCCTGCTGCCGCCTCACCCTCTTCAGGTTCTTCCTCTCCTCTCTCTCCCGCAACTTCTGCTCTCGCTTTCGTAACCTCTCCTCCTTCCTCCTCTCCTTCTCCTCCTCTTCCTGCTCCTTCTGTTTCCTGAACAAAAGGTAAATTGTCCTCAGTGAATATGTTATTACTGGTAACTTTTTGCTATTAACTCTTGTTGATCAGTGCTCTGTGGCAATGCATCACTTAGTGAGTACAAAATCAAATTCAACAAATATAAATTGTTACTTTTGTTGTCACCCACTCATTATTATACCTGAAAGCTATATTTTTGACCTACTATTTTCAACAATATACTGTAATTTTAATTTCTTTCCCAGAAAATATGAATATACAGTATAACACTGTGCATTGGGGGTCGCTGCCCTGATTCACAGAGTTTGATCATTAACTGGCTTTCCATTTCTCTTTTGTGATCATCATACCTCTCCTCCTCCTTACGCCGCTCCTCCTCTTCCTTCTCCCGGCGTTTCTGCTCCTCTCTCTGCCGCTCCAGCTCCTGTAACTTCAGCCTCTCCAGGCTCCTTCTCTTCAAAGCCAGCTCACTCAGGTGCTTGCTGGTGTCAAAGGCCACCTGAGGAAAACACATATGCACATGGTTCACACACACGGCTCACAAAAAGTGCTTTCATGGTATTCATAGTACTACAGCAACATCTTAATTTTCTTGTAAGAATTTCTTTTTCAAAACCTATTTCAGTGTTTGAGAGTCTATCAGGTTTTATTTCAGTTTTAACAAATCTGTTTCTTTTTGTGTTGCGGTATGGTAATATCAGCCTGTCCAGTAAAACCAGACTCAACCGTCTTGTCAAAGTGGAAAGTCAAATAATGAATAAGTCAGATTCAGCTCTCTGATGTTTCTAACAATACGTGCTTAAGAAGTTTTATATTCTGGCATGGCAAAGCAGTGAAGAACAGATTGATATTGCTATTGTAGTCCGCAACAGATAGTTTGATAATGTAATGATAATTTGCCTGAAGATCACCACAGTGCCTCAGTTAAATCCGACTCAGTACAATACTGATCATCAGGCAGGGTTATGAGGGTCATCATTTTCAAAATACGTCACGTAATAAACATGCAAGATAAAACCTCCATGTTCAGGCAGCTGGTGAAATTATAAAATGCCTTCTCTTTGTTTATTTATGTAATTTAACCACAGAACCACCTTACAATATCTTCTTTTGTTCCTCATTTCTTTTATACAGACCCTCCTTTGCTGCTTTGACTAATTTAGATTTCATGGAGGAGCTTTATTCTGTGGATTAAGACACTGGGCTCTCCCCTACCCTCATTACCTTGGAAATAATGATGACACAGCTTTAATTCTCATTCCACTGAAATGTCTTAAAGCTGCCATGTGACTCTGAACAACACAATCTAATTGCTAAAATCTGCCTACCTGCAACATCACTACAGCAGTTGCAATTCACTGGTGGCTTCACATAGACAAAACAGAGGCATGCAGATCTGTGATACTGTATGCCCTCAGTGGTCAATCCGACCAAAAATAGCAATGTGATAAAAGAACGGCAAAGGCCTGTGTTGGTGGGGGCATGTGGCTGTGGGTATTGGTGAGAAAATGAAACATAATCCAGGAAGGCCAGGTCGAGAAATACATCCATCAGTTTGAGGGCAAACACAGGTGCAAACACTGCATAATGGTTTATAGTGCTATGAGGAAGGATTTTACAACTGTGAAAAATCAGGGACAATCATTTTAGCTCCGTCTTCACAATCGTGATATAAAACGTAGAAATACATTGCTCATATTACAAAGTAACATGTATAGGCTATGTGTTTGCAAGTATTTGATTGGCCAACGCACCACCTTGCAATGACCGTATTGTGTTGCAGCAAAAGCTGAGCCAAGTTCAACTTTTTTGCCGTTTATTTTTTTACCTACATTTATTGCTGGAGCCCTGTGTATTGGCACCCCACTGTGTCAACACGGGATTCTCATTGAAATTCACTCACGTTTAACTCACGTTTTCGACACTCTGCCCATTAAAATTTGTACTGATCAGTTTCTTTATCCGAGATTGAACATATTTAGGAACTCAAACCAGTTAATCAAGTGGAAACTCAATCTAAGAAATGAGGACCTTTTAGGAAATGGGATATCAACTCACCCCAAACTTCCTAAGTTCTGGGAGGAAATATTAATATATAATATTAATATAAAGTACAGTACTTTACAACCATGAGAGCCTGCAGTACCTTGATGTTGCAGGCCACTGCCTTTCCATCGTCTCCTTTGAGCATCAGCTTCATGCTGCGCAGAGTGTCCATCGCCTTGGTAAAGCCACAATACTCCTGGTACTGCACATAAGCCTCAAAGTTCAGGTGACCCCCGAAACTGAATGTGCTGAAGTTCTTGTCCAGCATCTCCTCCCTGTACGGGTCCAGCATGGGGATGTCAACATTTCGTACCTACAGTTAAAAAGGTGGCATATTGACAAAATCAAATATAATGTTATTTTTGGCTCAATATTGATGATGTGACAATATGATATACATGACTTTTGGTGATTTCTTGCAATATATAAATAGGGAGTGTGCATAACTGTTCTCAGTTAAATAAGTTCAGAAAATTATATCACTTAAATGTTATGCATACAATCATAAATATCTCTTTGAATTTGATTGTTTGAGTGAAACTAAATTTATTAGGCTAACTTCCACATAAAGGTCAATACAGCACAGAATCCACCTTTTGAGGGGGGACTACAGCTCTACACAGCGGTGACTTTCCACACCCCATTATGTCACTTATAGTATAGTAAGGATCAGTGCTCAACCCATAGTCATTACAAAAGGTGCACCAATACTCTAATACCAGCCTTGTTAATGCTAAATAAACAGGCCCAAAAATTAACAATAGGTTTTCAGTAATGTCCTGCATGTTATGTTATGTTTGCAGCGAAGGCCACATTACAATAGTTGTGTCTTACAGCCTAGTGGGACTTTACCTTATTTCAAACTCATAACATAATGTGAATTCTGTGTTCAGGTTCATTTCATGTTAAATTTAGAAAAGCAGAAACAGAAACATGTACCACCTTGCCAAATGTCTGGAAGACAGCAATGAGGACCTCTTCAGAGGGCCGGTCTGGGTAATGGCTGTCCTTCTGGCTGAACCAGCGGCAAGGAAGTCCCTCCAGGTGGATGGTATCAGGCCTCTCTCCCGGCACAGTCTCATTCATGTCCTTGGCATCGCGGAAGAAGGAGTCCCAGTCGTGACGTGTGGGGAAGTCCACCTTATTCTCTACTGCACGAACCTGAGGAAAGAGGGGGAGAGAAGGTTTGATATACATCCAGTTGCCAGTTTATTAGGTATAACTAGATAAAACGAATTCAGTCTAACACAACAGTCCTGCAATAAACATGAAGGTTATAATGTTCAGTGTTTGCTTAAACTGTTTAGAGGTGTGTTTTGGAAGCTGTAGTTGGTGGTGCTATTTAACTGTATTGCATTATACTGAGAGGTGTTTGTGAATATTTAGTCTCTATACTCACTGATATAAATGGGGTGGTCAAATATTTCGAACCATCTGTCAGTGTAACACAATGCAACTGTGGTGCAGTTTAGTTGCCGCCAAAATAACCAAGGAAGTACCAAATACAGATGGAACATAGCCAGCAAAGTTTCACCATGGGGTTTGTGGTCCACTATAATATCAGCCTTACCTTCAGTACATCAGTAAATCCACTAAGTTTGATGCTCTTCCCATCCAGGCGGCCCAGCAGGCCCTTGACTACTGTCTTGTTTTCCACCTCGCCCTCAAAGCGGATGAAGTCCATGGTGCTCTTGGAGATTCGCAGGGCTGAAAACTGCTCTGGAGCTACCATGGCCTTTACCCTCTCCATTACCTCCCAGTTGGAGATGCTCTTGCCCGGCAGCTTAAGCTGAGGCAGAGCCACACTGATGGTCATTTTGGCAATGGGCTTGAGGTACAGGTTGTACTCAGAGGACAGACACACTGCTTCTGTAGTATCATGGACAATGGTGGTCATTTTTGCAGACAGGTGGGGAAGCTGCAGGAAGGTTGGAGACAGTAAAGACTGTTAGCACATGTTAGCTTTTCTTGAAATAACCCTGAATTAGAGGACTATTGTAGTGCTTTCACTTTAGAATATAATGAAAACAACCAAAATAGTGGTTTACAAACGATAACAGCCGAAACTCCATTCAAAGTCTGAAAATGTAATTTTCGCGTTACTGATTGCAAACACTAGGCCTCATACAAATTTAATTAAAAACGTTTTAAAAAACATCACTGTCCCCTTTTAAATGTAGAACACATCCAAATCAGAACTTAAGCGTTTGCTTCTGTTATTTTCATTCATACAAATGTTAACATATTCTGAAGGTAACCATCGCCAGATTTGCTTATGGCACATCTTTAGCGCTTTGTCTCATTAAACCTTCGAGCTTCAAACAACTGGCTAGCTAACGTTACACATAACCTAACTAATGTTATTATGTTATATTAGCGTATCGTTAGGTACTAATAACGCCATTTATGAATGTAGGTTCTATTAGCTAACGACTCATTTCAAACTAAGGAAAAGCTTTATGTTGTTTATGTCAACCTATTGAGACCAAACGTTGTTTGTATACTAACTTGTAAAAGCTGTTACCGGTAACTGTACTGTTACTAGCATACCGATAGCTGTAAAGTTTAGCTAGCTAGCGTTAGCTCAGATTCTGAATTGAGACAAACTCGAGGGCTGTTTAATGAAACAAATAACTAATGTTAACAATACATACACCATGTTGGACAAAACGTTAACGTTAGCTATTACGTGCAAAATGTTATGGTTAATAATAACAACAGCTAACGTCAGTGTTATTTCTAGTTAGCTTGAAGTGATCGCTCTAGCATTTAAACAACGTCTGAGTGCTTTTACACAACATTATGCTAACGTCAGTTATCACAGTATTACAGTAGATTTCTCCGCCACCTACCTAACATCAGTTAGCCTCCTAGTAAAAAAACAAACAAACGTATTGTATTGCTTTATGGAGAGCCAAACACTGCAGGAAAAAGAGGCATAGAAAAAAACTAACCTACATGCCACTTCCGCATGCAGTCAACTTTGACCTTAAAAAAAACAGAAAAGTAGCTGAATAGGCTTATGGCTGCCTTATTTCAGAACAGTGACACCGTGTGGAACATGTGTATCGTAAAAAAAATAGGAAGAAGAATATGGCAAAAAGTCGCTTATTATTGATATTGATATGCATCCAATAGACCCTTTTCACAGCAGTCATTTTGACATGCTATAGCAGGGTAAACACAGGTTCAATTGATCAAATTAATTACAGTCCCGTTCTATAGTGTGTCACAGCCATTCCAGTGAGCCATCATGCACAATATCAGGTTCCCTGGCCCACCTAAATGGAACAGGGCCATAATTAATGTTATTAATTGCACCTGTTTTTACCCTGCAATTACATGTCAAAATGGCTACACCTGTGTGTAGTTAAGGGGTAACTATTGATTGCAGTATAAATACACCTGTTTCTGCAAACAAGCATATTTTTTTATTAATTTGGATCATTTTGTAGAAATTTGTTTTCACTTTCACACTAAAGGGTCTTTTGTGTCAATTAACTTAAGAAAAGCCAAAATACATCTACTTTGAGTGTTGTAAAACAACAAAACATGCAAACCTCTAAGGGGGTGAGCATAGATATAAAACTGTTTTATATCTATAGGGGTGAGTACTTTTTATAGGCACTGGATGTCACAAGACAACAGAACATCCGGCTGACAGTGCACATTTGTTACTAGCTTGATGGCTATTTGGCACTCTTAGTCACAAGTTAGGCTTTGCATGAATGTCATCATCACAGTGGTAACTGTTTGTGGAGAGAGTGAGAGATGGGGATAGATTGGACATGGATTACTCCAACAGAGGAGGCACCAGGCAAAAAAAGTTGGCACAGTTTCCCTGGAAAGATGGCAGAGGAATTTACATAATAGGCATTTCTCCCTTCACTTTGTATGTAGGTCAGTAGCTGCAGTCAGACAGTCTCTCTACTCCGTCCGATCAGCAGTCATCTAACAGAAAAGCTGCCTAAGGCAACTAGAGTCTGGAATCTACTGGACCAGGAAAAACCTTGTCCCTTCAGTGACCTCTACAAATCTTGTCTGACTAGCGGATGAGAGCAATAACAGAGATCAGAGAAACATCAAAAGAGCAAAGTCTAATTCAAGAGCATTTACATTTACACAAGCAACACATTTCTGATTGTAATGACAGTATACACGTGACCTGCTTTTATGTGGTCGATTTGTTCTGGTGAACATGAAATGGAGGACAAACCCAGAAAGGGAGCTAGAAGAACATCAGTGCCACAAGATGAGTGTCAGAGCTGTGGTTCTGTCCAGTCCCAGACGCCGAGTACATTGACTGGAAATGTACCATATCCCTTTCACATATATGATGACTTATGCATATAATTTACCTTACTCACCTTTCACATTTTTTGCCTCTTATCCTCAGTGACATGCTGGGCTCAACAACATGCCTGACAGAAAAAATAAAAACTACTTGTCCTCTGTCACTTCTTATGTGTATCCTAACCCAATTGGAATTCCATTAATCTTGTGAGGATGTTTGGTCTTTGTAACAATAGAAGTACACACACACACACACACACACACAACAGGTGCAGAATGAGTGGCTGTGAATATATTGGGTGCAGTGTTACATGGGCAGCTAGTGGACAGGAAGCTGTGGATATGCTGTAAATGCTGGACCAAAGCTGGCACAGGGGGTCATCAGATCATCAATTATTCAGCACCACCGGACAAGGACAATCACTTGGTGTCAGCAGGACTTGCAAACAAAACAGCCTGCTTCATCTGGAGCTTTGAATTTGACTCTAGTATTTAGATGATGGCAACCATTATGTGTCTAATCCTTGCTACTGGTCCTACACATTTTGCATATTTGTTTGCCTGGACACAGTGGCATACTGTAACTGAGAGCACTGACTTTAGTTTTATGCAAACCATTATTGCTTTATTTCACATTCAAGAATGGGACAAGAGAGGAAGATGACAGCGGCTCAGTAACAGTGTATTCACGCCACATAACTTCACAGTATTTCACAAAGAGGACAGACACAATGACTTACATTCATAGAAATGAACAGTGCAAAGCATTTAGCATACATTTCCCCTATTCATGCATCTGAAAAAGTGACACCAAAGTAGGTTTGTACAATACTTTTCTACATCAAAAGAGTCAACCGTACAATTACATGAAGCCCAATGATTTGAGTACAAATGCTACAAAATACTAAGGGAACATTCATGAAATCTAGGATGTGTCATTGATCCAATAATCAGATATATGTAAAGTTCACATATTTGGGAAAACAATCAAAAAGTCAATGTGCTCCTCAGTTAAACATACAGCATATTCTGGTCTAGACTCTTATTACCACAGATCACGCATACATGATTAATGAACAAATTATTGGTTCAGAATGATGCGAATCAGNCCCCCCCCCCCCCCCCCCCACTGAGTGAACCAGACTCAGAGGATTTGAGGTACATTATAATCAGTAAACAGTATCAGTTCTCTCGGTGCTTCCACACTGTGAATCTGATCAGTGTCTTTATAAAAAGGTACTTGTATCTAACTAAAGCCATGACAGCCTGGAAATAAATCAGTGTAACAGCCTAGCTTTTAGGAACACTTATTAACTTTGTTTTGGTGTCAACTATTGATCAACAGGGGTGAAAGGTATAGGAAAAAATTACATAGTCTCATTTGTACATTTATATATACAGTGCATTATACATGTAACAATTTGATCACCCTCTTACTGTATATGGTGTATACAATATTAACTTGACATGGGACCAGTAACAGCTGGCATGGTTTTAGTTTGAGCAGTTTCTTCCCATAATCATGAATGATCTTCAAAGTGACAAGTGCTTTTGGACATACAAGAAATCTGTGGTTACAACAGTTTGAATACTAAAATCTGCTACTTAAATATAAAAAAAGACTCATTCACATTACAGATATTTAATAAAACAAATCAGCACCATCCAATCAAACGAGGTTGAAATTTAGAAAATTAGTTCTATGAATATATTACTTTACTGTGCAAAGAAAAACAAGATCTTGGATAACTGTGTGGAATCAGACCTAAGTGTTATTTTCAAATCCCTCAACACTGTGAGCCAAAACAAAAGTGAAAACCTACTACAATCCTGCCTGTTGCTTTTGCATTTGTGTAAAAATTGTTCTAGTGTAAAAGGTATTGAACAAAAAATAAACCTAGTGTAATGTTTGCTGAAAAAGCCTAAAAACATTATAGAAAAACCAAGGTCAAAAGCATTTCACAGAGCGGTAGCTCAGCTTTAACTCAAAGAACTGTTGTGGCAAACCAACCAACCAAGCCGAACAACTGCAATAGGAACAAAAAGTTATATTTTTAGAGAAACATACATTTGTGGTTATTCATTTAAAATCCTATAACAATAAAACTTTAAAATCAGCTTGACACTATATATTAGGATGTGTAATTTTGGTCATAAAAATGTCTGACCTGTCAGCTTATAAAGGTGAGTAAACTGTATTTTGTAAATCAAAACATGTCAAACTGGTTTATACCTCTGTATTGCTGGTGCAGAGTTGTGTAACTTCATCCAAACAGGTTGGACAGTGGTCGGGTTCGGAGGGGGCTGCTGGGTAGCTCCTCTCCTCTTCCCACCTCCCCAGTGTCCCTGAAGGAGGCGCTGTGGATGATCTGGGCTCGGTGGCGTCCTCGATGCAGCCGGGCGTTCAGCCGGCTCAGGGACGACTTCCTCTGCATTCCCCCCTTGGTCCTCCCGGTCACGGCTGCCTCCTCTGCTGCCTCAGCGGGTGGGTTCAGGAGCCGCAGCGGGTTCAGATTGCCCTGGAGGACTCTGGGAAACCGCCAGCCACGCCCTCCGCCACTGCCGCTGTTAGTGTTTTCGTTGTTTGACTCAGCTCCTGGTGAGATGACCACCCCCTCCTCCTGCAGGTCAGCAGCCAGCGGTGGGGGCAGATACTGGATTGCTCGCCTCCCGCTGTAGTCTCGAGCATCAGGATCTGCCTCCCAGTCTGACAGCAACACACGGACTGCCTGTCAATCACAGCGCATTAAATACATACAGGGAATATTCAGATAAATTCTGCGTAAATGACACAATTTACTTGCGCCTAATTGGCCAAGATTTCTCTGCTAGCAATACTGTACATCTGTGAATTATATCATGTGAAACTGTCTCATCAATAATCCAGCATGTCAACATTAAGACACTAGTTGTCTTCTCTGCTGCCATCTTGTTGTCTGTCTTGATCAGTCCACGGTTATTGTTTGTCCTTGGTATGGATTGTAGCCATCTACAATGTGTGATACTGTAGCATTATTTATTGGTGGATGTGTACTGAACTATTTTGTGCATATTTATTATGTTGTGTATGAATTTTATAAGATATGTATATTATATTCTATTTTTAGGGTGCCTTTTTATTATCTGACCAGGGACAACAGATGAGACTAGTGCTTTAGGCTAGGTTAACTCTGACTCATATGCAGTTTTCTCTCTGTTGATCAATGAGCACTGCCCCTGTCCAAAGAAAAAAATGACTAATTACCAATTACCTTTATGTTGTGATCCCATGCTAGTAACTCTTATTACTATTGTTTTCCTTTGACCAGAGCACAGTCTGCACACTTTCCTGTTAAATCCCAACCTTAGACTATTGGGCAAAGCTTCTGTGTAGATGTTCCCATCCTTTTTTGGAACCAAAAGCATACAGTAGACACAAAATGCATCCCAAAACATCCCATTTAGGGAGCCATTTCTTGTCACTGTCATTTTTAGAAACATACTTTCAATGCACTGTGTTTTAGATTAAATTGATAGAGAGTGGAAGCCCTCTCTGCAAGAAAAGGTATTCTATAAATGACTTTTTAACTCATTTTGTGTAAACAAACTAGTTACGTTAGTTCATTATTTTTCTAGATCATTCACTCTGCTTTAAAGAGGAACTTGAATGGTTCTAGCTGGAGCAGACAGAGCGTATACAATTATCTGCTGCTTCACTGAGCAGGTGTAACACATGACACCCCACTACAACCTCCGTCTATGCAACCCACCTGTGTGTGTCCGTGCATGGCTGCCAGGTGCAGCGGTGTGTATCCAGCACTTGATCTCACATTCACATTCACAGGTATAGCGTTCTCCTTGGCGAAGGCCAGCAGCTGGGAGAGCAGCTCAGCTTTGCCCTGCTTAGCCGCCCAGTGGAGGCAGGTAAAGCCAGTCACAAAGTCTCTCTTGGCCACTAGGCTAGGTTCCACAGTGAGCAGGGGCTGCAGACTTTCCCACAGGCCATCTGAGGTACACAGCATCCACTCGTGTTCCAGTGGGTCCAGGGTCACCGAGGCACAGTCCTCATCAGTGGCTGAGGAGAGGAGCGATGCCGAATCTCCATCGCTCCTCACTGAGTCCCGGAGGCGTGAACCACGGTTGATCAGAGACCTCCGAACCTGCAAAAGGAAGAACATAGGAATGAAAGAGGTGCACACTTTACATACATTTTTTTGTGTCACACCATTTAATACAGTAGTTGTTTAGCTTTGAACCACTGCAAAATGCTTTAAGGTGATAAAAAGATGGCTTTTTTTTTATCTCACCAAGTTTTTTGCCAAAACAAGTTAAGGCAAGCTAGATTACATCAGTGTGCCAAATCCCTCAGTTACATAAGACAGAAAACTGTTGTAGAGTCACTCTTTGTGAATATTGCATTTCCGGTCACACCCCACAAGGCATTTGGCTGTCAAAGGCTGCACTCTTGATCATACTGCAAGTTACACAGCGGCAAAGGCAATGGGAACCTGCTTAATTTCATCTATGGACAACTGTGTGCTGTTTTGGAGCACACCCAAAGGTGAAATACCTGCTGTGACATCACTGCTTTAGGTGTGGCCAAAAGTACAACATGGTTCAAACTATCGAAAGCAGTGCAGCCGCATTTTTCTGTTACATGCTTACATTGTCACTTGTTTTAACTGCTATGTCCTACAGAGAAAGAGCTTTGTAAAGCTGCCTTACAAATAAAATGATCTGGTTAGAAGCTATATTTCATGCCAGAGAAACGAAGTATCCTACCTGAGGAGAACTACTCATCATGAGCTCTATGAAGTTCCTGCGACTTCCCTTGGGCGTGTTGATATCTCCAACAGGGTCCAGCCCTTCCAAGGCGCTGTCTTCAGAGAGGCAGCTGATCAGCATGGCCCGCTGGGACCCTTTGGACACCCTGCGTGCCCCTCTCACCTGCTGGTTGTGGGCCCCCGCAGGGTGAGCCTGGTCCAGATCTGGTATCCCAATCACTGGGGCCGACTCCCGCCTCCTCCTCTCCCTCAGCTTCACCTCCCCTCCTCCACCAGAGGTAGGAGTCACTGTGTTGGTCTGATTATTCTGGGAGGGGGCTGCAGGCTGCTCATTGCCATTTGACTGTTTGTCATTATCCAGGCTGGCAGCCAATGGACTGGATGCTCCTGTGGAACCATTGGACATGTTTTTTTGTAATTGTCATTGCAACTCTGACACTGTATGATGGAGTTGTCTATGGAATAATCTTAACCTGACTTTGCTGACTCTAAAGCAACATATCCATTGTAATCCCCACAGGTAGGTTAGTCTGTGTAGTCTTTGTGTGATTATTATCCTTAATTGTTGTGGACTTTTTGTGATTTTTGGCAATGAAGAGGTCAAAATGAAAGCTAGTGATTGTTGGATTTTAACAACTTCAGTCTAAGCCAATATTGGCCTTCTAAACAATGGCCAAACAATGATACTTGACAATGTTGTGGCTATTCAGAGGGCCAATGCGAGGCTAGGCTACCTAAACAAATAAATGAATAAATATACACAAGGTGGCTGATTACACAAACGTACCTAGGTTAGATAAAGATATATAGACATATATATGTGGAATATTTAAACAAAAAAATCATGGATAAAAAAATCACATGGAATCACATCAACACAAAGTGTGTATCACTCACCTGTTTGCTCTCCATTGTCACGGTTGCCGTTGTTGTAGTTGTTGTCCAGTGTCTCCTGGACATTCCCGTTGCACTCCGCGTGACTGTGGCCGTCTGTGTCCGTAACGTTACGCATCACCGACTCCGGGCTGCCTTCAGTGTTTAAACAAACAAATTCCACGCCGTTTTCCACCGTCACGAAACCCACATTGTCCACGACGCGTTTCAGCACCTCGCAATCCACCCCTTCCTTTAACTGGTCATTTCTACCCCAAATTGATAGGAAATGATCGATCAGCTCCATCTGTTGGACCCTCCCTCCTCGCTCCATCAGGAACTCCTGCACGGCTTGCTCCCTGCACTGGGACGCCATCATCACCCCGAACGGCCCAAAACAGAGCGCAAAGATAAGCTTAATAAGTTACACAAGAGCGTTGCAAAATGACTCCATGTTCACGCTACTGTCATTCACTTAGGTCGGTGACAACGGATGACAGCATCTTTATCTCTGGCATCTTTATCTCTGGCCTCCTCCTCTCCTCCATGGGGAGTGTCGAGCTCTGGCAGATAGGGGTCGCACGTCTCTGAAGTAACCAAGCAAACTGGGCTCACCGCTGCAAAAAACCAGGCTGCGTTCATGTGCTCCTCGTAAACTCAGATTTCCAATTTCTAGTAAAATCGACCATGTAGGAAAAGCAGTCTGATTTTTGGTTTTCTGGTTTTATTTTAAGTGTCGACTGAGCTGTGATGGCGTGAGAAAGAAGTGGAAATGTACTTCGGGCCTGTATTGGATAACTAACTGATTCAGATCTGTAATAGCTGACTGAAATAGTCTGTTTTAACAAGACATGCCATGGTAATCTTGTTAGTCAACATAATAGACTGTATACGATCGATACACAGGGCAAATACGCCATGACCTGACAACTAAAATGTAGGCTATACAAAGCGAAAAATGTAGGTTACACAATATTGAACTTACAGAGAATGATAGTAATCAGCCTTGTGAAATGCATATATTTTGCCCTAAAACCTGAGTGAATGATAGCGTGGTCTTTTAATTTTTCCACAAAACTAACAAAGCAGGCCAACCAATATACTTTTCAAAATATTTGTAGTTCCTTGTGAATTCTCTAAGGCCAACACTTATAGGCTATCTGAAACCAAGCATCAGCATCAGAATAGAGAAACTGTTGGATGCAGATGTTGCGCTGAAACCGGATTTACAATTTTTCTGACAGTCCGCAATATGCCAGGGAAGCCACTGGGACAATTAAGTTGCGCTGTACCATTGTACAAAGAAGGGGGGGTAGTTGTATTACTACAGTAAATTAACATTGTTATGCTACACTCCCTTACAATTGCAGTGTATGTTATTTCTCAATATTTGTTTATATTTTAATTTCCGTGACAGTTTGCCCTATTTTATCGACTTTTAGTTTTAAAGATAATTTACAAACTATAGATCTCACCTCATTCCTATCTTGTATTGAGTGGTCTAGTCTGTCCAGTTGTCTACGGTAGACGCAGAGAAGCTGTCCTGATCAGGGTTCTAAAAAAAAAAAAAGAAGTCGCTATTTAGTCAGTCTTGTTGTATTACTTTTTAATCTATCTGGGGTATTAACTTCTGGCTAAAACTATGGCTTCTTCAGATGTTGCTCGGCAGTCGGTTAGTATTTCCCTTCTTTGTGGTTGACAAATGACAATGTTCTTGACAGTTGAGCAGGGAGTGTCCGGGGCTATCATTAAGTTAGCTACCGCTAGCCCGATAAATAGTTATAGTACTTTCTGTTTTCAAGCTATTGAAAACACGGCAGTTCAAACGTAACTTAAACACAGTGTAACGTTAGAACAAAAAACACATCTGCCCTTCACGTCGACATATATCCAGAACATCAAGTGGGGCTTTTCAACTTTTCAAAAGGGATTTCGTGTTACATCTTTCACCAAAATACACCACGGATGGCGCTAGCTGGCTAACACTGCGCTAGCCATCCAGCGGTCAAAAGTTTATGTAAATAGTTGTGTGTTTAACACTCCCGTGCTACAGTTACTAGTACAAAATTGCCAAAGTTTTAGATGATGTTTTACAGGTAACGTTAAGCTACGTAGGTTACGCTGGCTATTTAGCTCGATCACTAAATCGCCAAATTGTGAATGAAATTTGGCGTTACGAAGGTACTCCAACCAAAACATCTGGCCAGAAAATAAACACGTTGTCGAAACTTGTGTGAACGTTTAGTGTTTCCCACATAGACGACATAGTTCGCAATTATCTGAAGTTGGAGGTCTATCATGAGGAATTTCCTTAACGTCAGCAAATTGTACCACATCACAACTAGGTCAATGTTACGCCTCTGTTTAGCTGACTGGTGATACTCAGAATTTCTGAATAGGGGGTTCAGGCGGGGGCAGGTCAGAGGAGGACCACAGGAGAGCGCAGTTGCATTCCATTTGTTAAGAGAAAGTGCATTATTTTGTGATTTCATTAGAGTTAAGTTAATATTTATCTATGATATGGTATGGATTGGTTAACAAATATTTCCAGAATCTTCATTGTTATTGTGTCTGTGCGATTTCTTCCTCAGGACAAAGGAATGCGGCCCTTGTCCCTGGCAGGCCACGTGGGCTTTGACAGCCTCCCAGATCAGCTTGTCAACAAGTCCATCTGCCAGGGCTTCTGCTTCAATATTCTCTGCATCGGTACGCTGTCAAACACGCACACACGTACATACACAATACACACACCTTTACAGAAACACAGATACGCACAGGATTCCTCGCTGCTTTGCTACTTAAATAAATTCTTCACTGATGTGACACTACATGCGCACACACGAACATTGTTTTATTCGACCACCTCGATTCACTGCCATTGCTTTGGTCTGTCTAATATTATAGCTCCTTCTCCATAGTTAGAGTGTATTTTGATCCCAGTGTGGCATTGTGATGAGAAGTATGCTGCTGGTTCAAATGTTTCCACCAGCTGTTAAATATGTGATTGGGTGAATGAGTAATAATTCTTCTTCTTCTTCTTCTTCTTCTTCAACAACTGCCACCACTGTGTCCTTGAGCAAGGCACTGACCCTCCCACTGCTCCAATGCAGCTGGAGTATTGGAATATTGCGTTTAAAGCAGTTGGTTTTGGGGTCAGAGTGCTAGTCTCTGATGGAATTGGATCTCAACCGGGAAGTTCAATAACCAAATATTTCTGTCCCATCTTTTTCTGGTTCCAGGTGAAACCGGGATTGGCAAGTCTACCCTGATGGACACTCTGTTCAATACCAACTTTGAGAACTTCGAGTCATCTCACTTTGAGCCTCAGGTGAAGCTGCGGGCTCAAACCTATGACCTACAGGAGAGTAACGTCAGACTACGCCTCACCGTGGTCAACACTGTGGGCTTTGGAGACCAGATGAACAAACAAGAGAGGTGGGAGGAGGAGGAGAGCGTGTGCAAGTGTGTTTTTGACAGTGAAGAGGAGTGACAGGCTCAGAGTGTTTGAGTGATGACGAGAGAGTCAGTGTTAAATAACCTATTTTAAATGTACTGCCATTATGAACTCATCTGTGTTTACCATTTATAAAATCCAACTTTCTGAGCAGCCGTATATGTCTGTCCTGTAGCTATCAGCCGGTGGTGGACTACATCGACAAGCAGTTTGAGAGTTATCTGCAGGAGGAGCTAAAAATCAAGCGCTCTCTTCACAACTACCATGACTCGCGAGTCCACGCCTGCCTTTACTTCATCTCCCCCTCAGGTCATTCACTCAAATCCCTGGACCTGGTCACTATGAAGAAACTAGACAGCAAGGTAGGAGAATGAACACTGTGTGTGTGTGTTGAAGGGTCCGGCTGATATATTGGTTTGTCAATACATTAGGTGTTCAAAGTTCCCTTTGATATGAGATTTCTGAAATATCATAGAATATCAGAATTGGGTGTGGGAGGGAGATAGTGATGCATGAACATTTTAAAAGAGTTAATCAAACAAGCTAAAACATGTCAGAGAGATGAGCATCGACCTGAAATGTGTCTGTGGTTCTTGGACTGATTCTGTTGACATGTCTATTTTAAAATAGACCTGTTAATTCTCTGGGCTGCCACTGAACCCTGGCCTGCTAGTTCAAGTTTTCTTTTAGTTTATTTTTTCGTCAATAAGAGCACAAATGGGACACTGAAGAATCAGACATGAGAACTGATTACAAACGGATGTGTCTGTGATAGCAGGGAGAGTACTGCATTAGAGAATATGCTGTGATGTTTTTATGTCTGACTGTTGGGAGAGGTTCGCTAGCCAAAGGCTAAGCCCCTCCCTTCACTCTTGAAGTGGTCAGAAATGTTCCCATGCTCTCAGTGTGTAGGGACTTTTGTGTTTCTTGTGTATTAGTGTGATTTCACTGCTCGGGAGTGTCGGTGAACCCTGGATTTGCGTGTGAATGGAGTCGAATAAAGCAGTGGAATGCCGTAATCACCTCACGCACATACACTCGAGTTGTCCTTTTGTGTCCCTGTATAGATACACACAGAAAGAGCCATTTGTTGAATGTGCAGCACTGACAGAGAGACAGTCAGTCACTCAGACAGCTGTTGGAACGGATCTCCTAGCGTTGTTTTGTTTTCTCTGCTGGGATCAGAGTGTATTCTGTGTGTGTGTGTGTGTGTGTGTGTGTGTGTGTGGTCTGGCCCAGTTTAGTTTGTCTACAACTCATTGCAAGCCTCTCTTTGGTATGACAAGATGATGGACAAACAGACAGACAGACAGGACTGGAATGTGGGCTGCTGGGCCAGAAATAACATCAGCAAACCTGGTTTATCTAAAAGCAGTTTTAAAAAGTATTTCAGATAAAGTAATAAAAACAAATCCTGTTGGAATAGTTAATGTTTTTGTTGAATTGTGCTGAGCCAGACTAATGGATGCCTTTTTTAATGTGTCTGTATGCAGTTTCATGGTATGTTGATCAGTGAGATTAACTTGTTTTAGCTCAGTTGCTAGGTGCCTATGGCATCAGGAGCAGCTCTGCTCAAAGTTCAGGGAAGTTATTATTACCAACAAACGTTTTTATACAAAACTACATTCAAATTAACAATAAATATTGCCACCACACCACAGTGGTTACAGGCATAGTGATATTATCTATTTTTTTGGTATTGGTGACTGTGAGTTATCATAACCAATAGAAATGCTCTAAAACTACAATAAGACAAGTTATAATAAACTTAAATTTTCCTTTCAACTTACGAGGAGGAAACCCAGCGGTCTCTTCGTCTTGCCTCTTGCTGCTCTGGAACCATTTTTAAACCAGATTGAGTCACTTAAAGCTACCACCTGTAGAATCTGGAATATGATTATCTTTGTGCCCTGGTGAATTCTTCAGTGCTGGTAGTGTATAGTGTACATGTGAATATAATCAGAAGTACTCAGAGTCACTTTTCAGTGAGGGGCATAGTTTCAGAAATGATCTGTTCTTACTTTACGAAAAATATATTTACATTTCTTTTACAGATCGCATTAAAGGTCTAATTTATCACTGAAGACTGCAGATAATAGTATTTATATTTAATAATTGTTGCTGAGGAAGAAGAATGTGTTATTTTGTTTGCCGTAGGTGAACATCATCCCAGTGATCGCCAAAGCGGACACCATCAGTAAGACCGAGTTGCACAAGTTCAAGATCAAAATCATGAGTGAGCTGGTCAGCAACGGCGTCCAGATCTACCAGTTCCCCCTGGATGATGAGACCGTAGCTAAGGTCAACACTACAATGAATGTAAGGACACACACACACACACACACACACACACACACACACACACACACACACACACACACACACCCCACCTTGAACCAGAGTGCTTTCTTAGGGCTGGGTTATGCTGGAAGCCGAAGCTGTTCGATTGTCTGACACACAGTTCTTTACAAATGATACATCATATACATTAACAGTTAAGTAATTATGTATTTTAAGTCAAAAACCTTTAAAATCTTTGTGGTTTGTTTGTGTGGATTCTTGAGTTTCAGTCTGACAGATCTACAGTGTATTCCCATAGGTTTGCAGTTTTTAGCATCAGCAAGGTTTTAAAAATAGAACTTAAACATGCTGAGGGAGTTGGTGTAAACAGCTGCATATAAATGTGCTTATATATAAACTGAATTTGTTATGCCTTTAAAACAGGTTCAGTTTTAGTAGTAGTGTTGTGGATCCAGCCATGTTATAACTGCTTGCAGTTTCTGTTTAAACGTATAATAAAATAAACTGTTTTTGTAGGGTCATTTGCCATTTGCTGTAGTAGGCAGCACAGAGGAAGTCAGCGTTGGCAATAAGTTGGTGAAGGCTCGTCAGTATCCCTGGGGCGTAGTACAAGGTAAGATGGATCATTGTTTGTTTTCCTACACAACTGTGCTTGTATTGCCGTAGATCTTACTGTTAATTGTAGAATCACATTCATTTAATGGACATCTATTCATCTTTTCAGGCCTACATTTTTTTCCCCCCTCACAAGAATTGTTCATCGTGGTTAGCAGCCAGCTGTTAGCGTTATTTGCCAGCTCACTTACAATAAAGAAACATCACTACTGTGGCTCTCATCGGGGAGTTTCAGTGTCTCATCATGGTCTAAATGCTTTTTTTTTTTTTTTTTTGAAGGCGTTTCTAGCCTGATATAAAAACATCTGGAGGAAGTTACAATATTTCATATCAGCTGGATGGCTAACCCTTTTGTTTGTCTCCCATCTATCCATGTGTGTGTCAGTGGAGAACGAGAATCACTGTGACTTTGTGAAGCTGAGGGAGATGCTGATCTGTGTAAACATGGAGGACCTGAGAGAGCAGACCCACACTCGCCACTATGAGCTGTACAGACGCTGCAAACTGGAGGAAATGGGATTCAAAGACACGGGCCCCGAGTGCAAACCCGTCAGGTGAGCTGCCAACTCATAAAAGAAATAAAAATGAAATATGTGTGTGACTGACATGACTGACAACTGAGCGTGTGTGTGTACAGCTTGCAGCAGACTTATGAGGCCAAGCGTCAGGAGTTCCTGGTGGAGCTGCAGAAGAGAGAGGACGAGATGAGGCAGATGTTTGTGCAGAGGGTGAAGGAGAAGGAGTCTGAGCTGAAGGAGGCTGAGAGAGAGGTATGTAGACAAGCATACGTTGTGTGTAAATAGCCTCAAACTAGGCGCACGTCCCTAGGGGTGTGAGCTGCTCACTTAGCATCAATTATTTTTGTTGTTTTTATTTCTTAAAGCAAAACTATAGTTTGTCACAATGTGGGTTTTATTTTAGTTGCTCTAGCCATTAGTTCGATGGGTTATGATAACACTGCACTCACCAAAGAATTGCTGAGATCTTGGAAGGTGGCGACGTCACTAAAAATAGGTTCAAGACAATCAGACAGGTTTTAAAGAAACCCCCAGGTTAAACAAACTTAGAAGAAGAGAAAACAATGGCAAACGGTAAAAGTACTGTCCTTTGTCAACATCTGCAACCTTTTACAGACGTTCTGGTTCAACTGTGACCAACCATATTAAACCACTGGTTACTGACTGTAGTTTTTTCCTCGGAATTTGTAATTTGTTGGTGTGCAACTCATTCATTTTTGAATAAATACATGTTATTTCAACAACCTCTTTTCCCCTTTCAAGTTTTTTTCTCTCCTATGAATCATAAGGAAACCAAATATCACAACGTTAATATAACATTTCTTCTTTTACTGGATAAAAAAGTAAAAGCAAATTTCCCTCCCAGACAAAGTCAGCCTTTTTACAATTTCACATCTAATTTGGTTTTAATGTGAGAGAGCAAAAACCTTATTATGAGGAAACTTATTGTCGCCTAACACTTTCAGTTTGCTTGTTCTACTTGGTGCTGGAAAACACTGAGGCATCCCTGTAACTCTGTGTTCTCTTTGTGGGTGTGTTTTAGCTGCAAAGCCGCTTTGAGCAGCTGAAGCGCCTCCACGCAGACGAGAAAGCAGCTCTTGAGGAAAAGAAGAGACACCTGGATGACGACCAGAGCTCCTTCAGCAAGAGACGAGCTGCTGCCCAGCTCCTGCAGTCCCAGAGCCTCACCGCCAACGGCAAGAAGGACAAGGACCGCAAGAAGTGAGAGGCTTCTCTGAAAACTAATGCTGATGTTTCGTGGAAATATTCAGCATCCATAGATGTTGACAGTGGGTTCAGTACTGAGCTTTATGTCATACAGGACATGTTTCCACCTGCTGGTAAAATTCATGTGGGGCAACAAATCTGATGACTACTGAGTGCATTTAAGATTTGTGTGCATGAGAGCGCTGACTGACGTGGTGCATATTGTGCTGATGGCAGGATTTTTCTCTCCTAGACAGTAAACAGGGTTCGATCCTCTTTTGTTAACTACTCATGTTTCTTCATTAAATTAGTCTTTTTGCAATCTTTCAAGCTTAATGAAATATTGAATCTGAGAGTGAATATTTTGTAATCGTAAACACACAGACAGAAGAGCAAATTGAATCTAGAAGAGTAATGCATAATGTGGGGAAAAAGGCCCACTTAGGTTGCTTTCAGACAAACTACCACATAGAGCAGTACAGTAAATTCAGTCATATGGTGTGAGATATGTAGTTATATGGAATTTGCTGTAAAATTTTTTCTCAACTCCGTCCTGCTCTCTCTTCCAGTTCTGGCTTCATGTGAGGACACTGGGATCTGAAGTACACTCCAGTGACATGCTGCCCACATCCTTTCTAGCCCTGCTTTGTGGCCAGTCTCAAACACTAACCAGGGACCCCCCCCCCAAAAAAAAACCCAGCAGTGTGTGTGAGTGTGAGTTTGATTTTGTGCCAAAGTTTAATGACTGCACCCATGACTCCTGTGTACACTGTCCTCCATGGTATTTTTAATCTTCTTTGTGGCTTTTATACCTCTGTGTAATATTTTATATTTATCCCATTATTTTTATATAATTTCACTTTTATTTTCCCATATACCTCCCTCTTTTTTTATTCCTGGCTAGACTGAGGTACGCCTCAGTGTATTGATCCTCACACACAGCCTCCCCACTAGATGCTGAACATTGATCAAAGGACGTGGATAGGTACAAATATTGCATTGAAAGGGACCTCCTCTGTTACGTATAATCTGTCTGCCATATCTTTAGTGTATTATGAGAGCACTCCTAATTTTTTAGTAATGCTGTCTTATGACTTTGTCAATGAGACAGTCAAACATCTGTAACATGCTTATTATAAAGCCCCTTTCAGACATGAACTTCAAGAGATTTACATTTCATCTAAACCAATGCCCGAGTCTCTTTTTCATTAGTCGCTACAGCGATCAGACAATGTCAGATGTAGTAAAATCTCTGCAACACCTCCAACACGGCTCAAGTTGGAACTGGAGGCAAAATTAATGTAAAAGCTACAATAGCATAACGTACGTTTAAAAATCAAATTGTAATAAAATCAGTTTAATAAACCACAAAACACTGTAAAGGAGACTATTTTCGGACTACCACAGGTAGTCATCAGACCATCAGTCTCCTTAAATATTTCATTCTTTCATGCCAGCCGCTTACAGCATGAATATCCAGCAGCAATGTGCTTTAGATACAGCATGTCACAACCTAACAGCTTGTTATTTTTAACTACATGTTGGCACATGTCAGCTGGTGTAAAATAGGCAGCAGAATGTCACGTGTAAATCTACAGGCTTTGGTTAGACTAGTGAGAAGCGGAGGTGAGTGGGCCGTAAACAGAGACAGAGAATCAACGCTTTTTATTATTTATTCAACTCACAGCTGTTCTCAGCAGTGTCGTGTGTGTGTGTGCGTGTGTGTGTGTGTGTGTGTGAGAGAGAGCATTGTAGCCCTATGTGTAATAGAGACACTACAGAATATTCACTCCTTGGAGACCTATGTATGTTTTGAATGCCCAAAACGCCATTAATTTAACGGGTCTGTATCTAAATCCAGCAGTGTTACAGAGTTCATGTCTGAAAAGGGGCTTCAGTGATTATTTACTGCATTCACCATTAAGAGTAATCATGAGCATGGTCACAGGGCATTATAGTTCCTTATCCTATTTCTGTATTATGTCCATTGTGAGCACACCAGCGTTAAAGGAGCCACACAGATTCTCCTGCTGTTCCAAAGGGAAAGAG
The DNA here is from genome assembly GCA_002120245.1 of Maccullochella peelii. Lineage (NCBI taxonomy): Eukaryota > Metazoa > Chordata > Actinopteri > Centrarchiformes > Percichthyidae > Maccullochella > Maccullochella peelii. Next base: position 61,290 of record LKNJ01001987.1, read on the forward strand.
TTATTTCTGAACTTCTCTAGTCCAATCACAGTTTTACAGTTTTCTAGGAGGCTGAGGCTCGGTTTTGGATTAGGTACATGTTACAGTATATATTTATATATATTATTGTGTTTTACTTCCTCCCTTATTTTTCCTACCGACAGAAACAGTTGAAGTTCAGTCTGTCTGAAAACAGCTGACTCGTGGGTAAAAAAAACAACAGAATTATGTCAAGTCGGTGTTTGTTGAGGGGGCACAGGAAGAGATGGAGGAGGTTTTTGTTTTTTTTATCATTTCTTTATTCACTTCTCTCTGAAGTCATGATGAGACAGGGTTTCACTCCTCAGAGCATTTTACAGCACAGAGTAAATCAGAACTCTGTGCTGCTTATTTCCAATCAAGTGTGATGTATAAACCGACATTTTCTCACAAACACTGCCACTTTATATTTACACTAGTGCTTACCATGTGTTAGTGCCTTATCTGTGTGAAGTTCACTTAGAAAAACACTCTCCACTCCTACATCATCCAGGGAAACACACTAATGGAGTAAAGCTCGTCTGAGACACATTTGTACTACACTTGTATTTAAGGAATAAACAGTGTTATTTGGGAGCTTTTTTTTTTTTTTCCTTCTTTCTAAATAAATCTTTGTATTTTTGTCATGATACACTCTGCTTGTCTGTTTGTTTTCATCTCACGATATGGCGTCTAATCAATGAGTTCCAGCTTCTTCTTTATTTAAAAAAGAAAATAAGCGACCGATGTACTTTACTCCATGCAGGAATAGAAGTATTATCAGTAAAATGTATTTAAAGTATCAAAAATAAAAGTACTTGTACAAGAGAATAGCCACTTTCACTTTTATATTATTATACTGTAAAGTTATGAGATTATTGTTACTGACACATTAACGTAAGCAGCAATTTAATGTTGTAGCTGGTTAAAGTGGAGCTATTTAACTACTTTATATAGTGTTGGGCAGTGCATAATAACAATGTTTTATAAATCCATCAAAGGTTTTTTTTAAATGCAAAATCTTACTAACTCTAGCTGTCAAATAAATGTAGTGAAGTAACAAGTATAAAGTAGCAGAAAATGGAAATACTCAAAGTACAAGTTGCTCAAATTTGTATGAAAAAAGTACAGTACTTGAGTACTTAGTTACCTACCCACCAATTGTGTTGTAAAATTTAAAATGCACTATCCAAACTTTAACAGCGTTCACTTTTATTGGTTTTGATCTGGTTCTCTTTGCACAGTTCAGTGTGTACTTTCACACAACCACATAAAGAAACGTGGTTAGCCAAACATTAGTTCAGACACTGAGTGCAGAATTTACATGAGAGTCTTCTGCTGACAATATTCTCAAGAAAATCCTGTTTCCTGTGTGAGAATATGAGGCATATTTACAGTAGTGATGTGGCCTAAGGCAGCCATTCTCAACCAGTGGGCCGGGGCCCAATGTTGGGCCTCACAGCGCCATCTAGTGGGCCGTGAGGGAGTGGTACTGTCAAATGGTCAAATATATATATATATATTTGAATGTGGTGAAATCCTGTCAAATGAGGCGCTAAACCCATCGAAGCTCCAGAGACACTTAAACACAAAACACTCGGGATGTTATGGGTTTTTTTCTCATTTATTTGGAAAGGTGGTCCTCGGAAATGTTTTAACATTCAGAAGTGGGCCTTAAGTTACAAAAGGTTACAATGAATGAACATGAAGATGCTCCATCATGACTGCATCCTTTTTTTGGTTAATTTTATGTTCTGTTTATCGCTGTTGAATGATTGCAGGTATGACCTCTTGATGTGATGAACTGTGTTGTAAAAAGAAGGTTGTTTTTCACACTTTTTGGAGCATTTGCATTTTTGCAAACTGGGACACAGTTGTTTGTGTCACCTATTCTCAAAACTGGACCTTTTGTTTCTAATAATATACTTTTTAAAGGCATTTTCAGACTGTTGTAAGATGCGGCTCCTTCTGACTTAATCCCTTTCCACCCGGTGATTCATTCTAAAAGAAATAAGCTACCTACTGTAGAGACGTCTACGTTTCTCCCCCTTTTATCAGAAGGTAAGAGGATCACAAGCCTCCCTTTTGCTTCAGAGGAAGATTTAGGAGACAGCAGTAGCTTAACATCTCTCCTCCCCGCCACTTGGCTATATTTGAACACACAAAAAAAACGGGACCACGCTGTACTGGCTGGTAGAGGTCTTGTTCCCTGCTGTGTCTTACCCTTCGGCTCTGTTGCCCTTCATGTGACTCAGAGCTGGCACACAGACAGGTGGACAGACAGGTCTGGCGTAAAGCTGAGGAATGCTGATCCCTGCAGCACCTCGCTGGTGGCTTGGGAAGAGGACGCTCCGAGGAGAAACATTTCACCAAGGCAAACTGTGGAGAAAGTGTGTGTATGTCTATGTGAGTGTGTGTGTACAGACACCTTTAGCTACTCTCTGGGTGGGAAGTGATTTCTCCCTGAGTTTCCCTGCCAGAGGTGAACATTATCTCTGCACTGCAGAAATCTGAAAAATCGAAATTTGCTGCCTGCATCCTGCTCACCTTAAATATTGCAGTTTGAGTTTGTGTGCTAGTGTCAAGTCTTTCTGTGTGCGCTTACATCCAAGATAGCTGTCACACCCCCTTACGCTCACACACACACACACACACACACAGACATTCACATACATATACCCTTGTCACCTTTTGCTAGTCACTCTAAATGCAAATGGGGGTGATCATTGGAGACAGGCCCGGCTGCTGGAGAGATGAGGTTGTCATTTAAGGGGAGTGCCGGCGACGCTCTGAAATTACCAATTACACACCTCGTCCATGCCAGTGTTGGCTTGAGAACACAAGAGACACAGGGAGAGAAAGAAAGAGCAGGATGGAGAGGAAGAGGTGAAGGGAGGGAATGAGGAAAAGACAGGGAGAGTGTCAGCTTTATTTCTTAACATCCTTTACTGGCATGCCTGTAATGATAAAGACACTCTGTCTGGAGTGTTGCTCATAAGGCTTCATAAGCTTATAATGAGCACATTGTGAGTGCAGATCATTATAATTAGAGCATGATATAATATGATTCTCAGGAGGAATCCTCCAAAGGGCAACTGTAAAATCCTAATGGGCTCTACAGGTAATGCGTTTGGTATGCATCAGAGTCCACAAGTGCATATTGTTTCCTATCATTTTCTGTGTTGTCTCCATCATAAAGCTGCAGGTGGATGCAAATAAACAAACAAAAAAAAAAGACACTAAAAATCTGTTTTAAAACAAAGGCATTTATTGCGAAAAATGCACTTGACATGAAAAAACAATCAAATCAGCCACGGGTCATCAGTACAAGACGATGTATAATGATCACATGGTAGAGAGCGCTGGGCATGGCCAGCAGAGCATGACTTCAATGGCACAAAAGGCCTATAAATATTCTGCACAATATAGAATTATATATATACTTTCTTTTTTTATTTTCTGTTCCCCTCCCTGGACCGCTGTGTTCAACCCGACTCAGTCCTGATGAGGCATGAGCGTTCATGCCCACCAAACGTTTTCATAAACTTCCTTTTTTATGTAAGAGCTACATACAGAGGCCCCCCTCCCCTCGCACACACACACGCACACACAGACACTCAAACACACAAGTATCCATAGGAACAAATATGGCCGACATCTAATTCAAGATGGCAGGGTGAGTGCTCAGGCTTCCTGGAAGGACAAAAAACAAAGGGAGTGGACAGTAATTTGATATCAAGTCCAATGAAAAATTGGATGGAGTGTTTTATGTTGTGTTCATGTCCAATGGGAATTACCACTGCTGTTGATGGCTTGTTCACATTTTCCAAGCCGTCACCTTGAGTTCTCAGGTGGGATTTGCAACCAGGAAGCTGGAGGCGAAAGACAAGCTTACATCACGTGAATAAAACACAAAACATTTGTGAAACCAAGATATTCAAGACCTTTGATGTAAAGTGACCACTGTGCAGTGGTTTTTATTCCTGATGTTTTGGCTGTTGTAAACTCTTCTCCTCCTCCTCACAGCATCAACCTCATGAAAAATAATAAGACCGCTGAGATCCGTTGATCTTCTGACACAAAGGAGGACTTGTGCTTAAGTTTGACTCAGTAGAAATTAGAGTCCTCTGTTCAGCGGGCGTACAAACAGAATAAGAGAAACCCTCGCTCGGGGGTTTGTGTGGAGCTGTTCTGGGATCTGCTGGCCTTTTGTCAGTCGAGTCAAACAGAACAGAAAAACAACCAGCAGGCTCGTTGTACCGATAAGAAGAAAGTAAGGAAGAGACAAAGACGGATTGGTCCGCCTGATGCAAATACTTTGAGTGTGTATGTGTGTGTGTTGGCATTTGTAGGCACTAGGGTTTGACTGACGGGGTTTGAAGGCCAATGCAGATATTTTTGGATTGAAGCATCCAATAACTATCTTGTGCCAAAATTTGACATTTAGTTTTGACCCTTTTCACGGCAAATAAACTGGCACTTTTACTTGGCTGAACTTAACTGAACTCAGTTAAAAGCCACACAATTATCCCAGTCTAGTGCACTTGTGTGAAATAGGAATGAATAAATAGACAAAATCAGTCAATTAAAAATGACACATGTAAAGAATGCTTCATACCCATGATTCTAAGTGAAAAGTGACATTTGTCAGTCCAGCCCCAGTCTTTTATATGTGTGTGTGTGTGTGTGTGTGTTTTCACTTTGTAAAGTTGATTTCCCTAACATGTTCACTTTTCTTCACAGTTTAAGGGATCGGGGTCTAAGGTTTTCCCCCACAGTCTAATAGTGAGGGGAAAAAAACAAAAAACACTTCACAAGTCCAAACTGCATGTGCTTTTTTCTCCTCAATAACAGATCACCTCCACTTCAAGGTGAACATGAAAACATTTTAAAAGAAATAAAATGCTTGCTTTTATCATTTTCACTTAGAAGTATTATGCCAGAAAGAATTACATGGACAAAAAAAAAGAATCATGTAAAATCTGGATAAAAAGGGGGGGGGGGCTTTGAGATTTTGTGGCAGAGAACTGCATTTTTAGAGTCTGATCTTTTGTCTGTAATATCATTTCTGTCTTGTGCTTGATTTCTGCAAGTCTGTGGAGAGCTTGTTGCAAAGTCTCACATCCGGGTGTTTACTCTGCGGTCACATCGTATGGGAATAAGAAATCACAGAAGTTTCCAAACTGTTTTGACACTGCAGCGTTTTGTTGACTCTGGGAAGCTTTTCATTGATGCAATGCAAAACCCCCAAAACAAAACAGAAAAAAAAAGCCCCAAGCTGTGTCGTGACTTAATGCAGATTTTTTCATAAGTAGGATTTTCTATCTGGAGGTTTGTATTTATTGTCTTTCCCATATGACATGAATGCAGTTCACCAAGGAGACTCAAGTGTACATAGCCAACGGCAGACTCTCACCTGGTTATGACCCAATTAGACATTTATGTGCTCAGCCGATGAGCGAGCAGCCTCACCTGCATGCACATGGCTAGTAGTTGTTTGGGCTTCATTCTGGCCCAGTTGAGGAAAACCATTCATGCCCTGCGTCCCTGCTGACCTCTCACTCTCTGACACACACACAGACACAGTGAACAAGTCACGCTCTGAGATTTGCTGTGCTTCTATCTCCAGAAACAGGGGGATAAAGGTAGATGGTTGATGTAAACTAGACAAGCCTGGATCCACACTCAGGGCGTAGAGATTCACAAAGCAGACCGACTCTACACTCACGGAAGCCGTACAAAAATACTCGTTAAAGGTTGACAAGATCAGAGGGAAAGTGGCTGTCAAAGGTTGGCAGTTTTGTGTGATGAAAAACTTGTGTCCCTGCCTTCTGACTTCAGGTGCTTTGCCCCCTCGGCCGTACACTCTTCCATGAGCAGCGAATCTGCACGCTTTTGGTTTTCACGATATTGCTGCAGTCAGACATAAAACTCTCAACAGTATGTCAAGAAAAGGTTGCGGAAGAGGAATTACTGTTAGCAATCTTTGTGACAGAATGTTTCCTGTGCAAGATTTTGTTATTATTTTGTCCTACTAAAGACATTTTTTTGTCAAATAAATAATAACAGAGTGTGTAAAATACTGTATGTGTAGATATATTGGCAGGTTGTATCAAACACTACCAAGTGCATTCTTTGACTCTATAATCCCACACAGAAGATCAAAAAAACAGCTTTATCAATACAAATCAATTGTTTAAAAGAGTTTTGGCGTAACTTTTTGTTTCTTCTTACATTCAGCAAGCCAGTTTATTCAAATCCACCCAGCTGTGGAGGGTCTATAAAGGACTCATTTAAATAAAAATATGGTTGTACAAATTATGTTCGATATATAAATAGAAAAATGAATCACCTAATTCATATTTTGCTTTTTGCACCTTTTTGCTTTTAAATTAAAATTCCTGTGACCGATCATCACAACATGACTAGTGTGGGACAACACAAAAATCTATTTCAACATATAAAAAAAAAAGACATAATAATGCTACATGCATTGTTATTAACATACATTGGGTTGATAAGAAACACATGTGCTTGTTGTCACAAACTAGACACAGACAGCTTACAGTGAGTGTCGGCTCACACACTCCCCTCATCGCCCGGCGATAAATCTTCACTTGAATTCAAGTTCTGAGGTCTCAGTGGAAAGCAGAGCTAATGCTTCTTGTGCTAGTGTTTGCTGGTGCGTGATGTCAGGGAGGAGAACTGGGAGGCAGGGTTTGTCTTGCTGTGCTCTTTGAGTCTGTGTGCCCTCAGTAGTCAACATCACGGGTGCGGACAATGAGTCTGATGTAGCCCCTCTGACCCAACGCTGTCCCCGGGGCCACTGACGGGAAAAGCTGCCCTGCTCCCTGTGTGGCTGGTCGAAGCCGGGGCTAGCCTTCCTGTATGTGTGTGTGTGTATTGGTTAGACCGATATGGGTTTCTGAAGACTCTTAATGATGTTTGTGCCAATATTCAGTAGCTTTTAATTAATTTGATTATTTTCATACCTAATATGCCAGTGTTCCCTGACAGATTGTTCTGGGAAAAACTTCTAAAAATCTCCACTGAAATCCAAACAGATTACTTCTTCTTAGTGTTAGCAGCTTCTTAAAGCAAGTTTCTTTTTTGCAGGTCAGCGTCCATCTTTAATCCAAAAGTGTGTGTGTGTGTGTGTGTGTGTGTGAAACCGATGTCGGTCCATCCATCCTTCGAGTATGTACTGTATGTGGTTGTGAAGCTTGTGTGTGTGTGTGTTTTGTGACTCAGAAACAGGAACAGTGTGAGTTCTTTTGTCCACTTTTTTCCCCCTCAGAAGCTCTCGACGAAGCTGCTGGGAAACAGGCCTGTCTGACCTGTCCTCTGCAGGGTGCCTTTGTACCAGCCATCTTCCCTCTTCTTATGGACGAACACCACGTCCCCTTCCCGCAGCTCGATCTCCGCCTCGCTCTGGGGTGGGTAGGGCACCACCACACGATACCTGCCACACACAAAGACAGTTATAACACACACACACACATATACACACACAGCTGTGGGCAACATCACATACTTGTACAGACCACCTAAAGAAGTTAATCAGTGCAGGTGTCAGTGGAGAGCTGTGAATGGCAGAGGTGTGAATTATGGGTAAAAGGAAATATCGATCCTGGGATTCTCAGGGACCCATCAATATGTTTAATGGATTCTGGGAATTATCTGAATTTTGTGGTCAGGTGTTCCCTCAACCTGCCACACTTACTTCATTTAGAAATTTCATGCATTTCCCAGAATGCCTTTTGACAAACCTCTGAAAAAGGAGATGCTGAAAGGCTTTTGATGTTTGTAATAACAGGTTATATATGTGCATTTGAATACATAAGCTAACCAGTTTGCTAACACTGTGTTAGGATCTGCTAGGGGGTGGATATATCTATCCGGATATGGGGTTGAAGGGTAGTAGGAATGGGGCCCAAACGCAGACATGACTCAGAGGTGGGGAAAAAAACAAAAGGTTTATTGCTCTTGGTAAGGCAGGTAGAAAAAGTCCGTAAACACAAGATGGTCCAAAGAACAGAGGTTTCCAAACAAAAGATAGTCCAAATCAAGGTGGCAAGGTAACTCACAAAACTGGCAAACATGGACTAAGCATGAAGCGCATGGCGCGAGGTAACAACCAACAGTAAGTAATGACCCGACAAGGCACACAGGGAAAAGACAGGTATAAATAGAGAGAGACTAACGAGGGGAACTGAAACCAGGTGAGTAACAAGACACAGGTGAAACATAATCAAGGAAGAGACAAGAGAACAACCACCCACAAGGAACAAAGAAGAAGACCTTCAAAATAAAACCAGACCAAAACCTTAATACAAGACCAAGACCAGAACAATGAATAAACTCAAAAGCCAAGACGAGAATGCAGGGACATAAAACAAGACTTTCAATAATACAAAAACCTTAAATCTAACATAACCAAAACCAGATAAATAGCCTGGAACCTAACACACTGTGGCATGTATATTACTTTGGCCGTGCCACCACCCACCTACTGAAGTTACTTTTGGTGTGGAGACTCCTGGCGTCTCTTACTAAATGGATTTCTACCTATGCGAGGACTGGATGTGAGGACTGCAGTGTGGCAGCTGTGGGCTGTGGCCCTTGAGCTTTAATTCTGAGTGAGTGTCATCTAAACAAAATGTTTACTGTTTATAAGTTCACTGACAACTAGCTTCAACTCAGTCATCGATGCGTGACAACTACTATCTCAGTGAAACATTTAATTTAATGTTAAACTGTTTTGGTGGGGATTTTTCCCACTTGAGAGTCAACTTGAACATTCATTCCTACTTTTATTAAATGCTTTACACACAGCTGGAGTTTCTATATGTGTGTTCCTGATTTCACAGGTTTCCTCTGAGAGCAAAACTTGGGTCTTTAAGGCTGCTGGTTTGTGTATGGTTTTACCAGTGTAGGATAAAAAGAGGATCTATTGATCATTCACAGCAGTACTGAGTGTTGCTCCTGGTCAGCACTAAAGGGCTCACATATTGCAAGTGTAAAACCCTGATGATGGACATGGATGGTGGTTTATAGGCTTCCAAGTGAAAACTATTTCCTTAATTAAGGTTATTAGCATTATTACGAACAAGATTATTATTGCTCATTAAAGAGGCTCAGTCTGGTCGTGACTTGGTTTCCATTTATCCTGTGGTTTTGTTAGTGAGCACACTGAATCCTAATGCAAAAGGGTTGCAGAGGTTGGAATGCAATGACACAGCAAGTTGTTTTCTGGTTCTTTCTAATGGTTTGTCCTAAGTAGCTCACTAAGTAGCCAGTGGTTTATAGTGTAATCGTGACTGTAATTGCTTGTGCTTGTTAGACCTGATAGTAGATGGACAGGAATGTGTTTTTTTAATTGTTCTAAGCAAAAACTCCCAAATTCCACTATTTTGTCAGAATAATCAAATATTTTCTCTTAGGATCACTATGGTCAGTTGTAACTTTATACACTCGTCTAAATGGTCTACACAGACTGTTGATTTACTCACAGTATTTGCTGCTCTGCATATGTACATGGCTAAATATGACACACTGCATGGCATGTTTTAAACTATAATTGACAACATACTATAACACTTTCTTTTGCTCTCCAAATATTGCAAAAAAATTGACTGCAACCTTGAGCTGATGCATGAATTCACAAAAGTATAGCCCTCACCCTGTATACAGATGTATTTATCTGTGTGTGTGTGTGTGTGTGTCTCTCTCTCTATGTGTTTCTGTGTATTCAATATACTGTATGTGTGCATGTGTGTTTTCCTGTGTTTCTTTCTGTGTGGATGTGTGTGTGCCCACCTCTCTCTGGACAGGGGTTTGGGTTCAGGCCGGAGCACCATGAGAGGGTTGCCGGCGCGTGGTGCTGGGGGCGACAAGGGGAAATTGGTGTCCAGGGAACCGGACTTCCTGTGCAGAGGCTCCATTCCCATGGCCCCCGCCATATCACTCTCGATTGGACAGGAGCCGGCTCGGCCCTGTGACGCCATCGGACAGGAACCTGAGCGTGCGTGGTGGTGATGGTGGTGAGGATGGTGAGCAGGGTCGACCAATGAGGGGTCATGGGTGGGCGGGGAGGAAGGAGGTGAGCGAGGTTTCTTCTTGGCTGCGGCCCCTGACAAGAGCTTTAGTAAACCTCCTGCTTTCCTCTCCTTCTGAGGATGGATGGAGTGAGGAAACAAGACAACAAACAAACAGAGATGCTGGTGAGATATACAGGAATGCAGGTTTCATAAGGCCCATCTTGAAAAGTGACAAGATGGTAATGAAAGTGGTGCCTGTGTAAACAATACCTCTACAGAATATTTGGTCTTTCCACAGAGCACAAATGCACTCCCTACACATCAAAAAACACATTTATGAAACAAATAGAAAAATATACATATTTCCTGTAGACTTTATATGACACATGGACTAAGACTGGTAATGAAAGCACATTTGTTTCATCAGAGGGCTGGCAGTAAAGCAAGGTGAGCTGTTCTCATTTCAGTAAAAAAATCAACATCTCCTTGCCTACCAGGGGGCAGAGACATTATATATGTTTTTTATGCTGCTGCTTTGGTGCTGTTTATGTTGGACACTGAGGACATGTCCCCTGCACATTTCGAAATGATCCATTTTGCCCCCCTTAAAGGAATAGTTCTTAAATTTTGGGATGTACTCATATTCGCTTTCTTTCCGAGACGATCGATACGATAAGTATGGAGCTGGAGCCAGGAGATGATTAGTTTAGCTTAGCTTAGCTTAGCAATGAAGACTTTGTGGTTTTAGATGAAGTTACATGCTGTAACTACGTCTGGACGAACAGACATAGTTACAGCCAGTGCTTCAGTGCAGCGTTTCTGCTGGTTGTCTGGCAAGATCACTGTGATTACAAAACTCTGGGAAGTCAGTGCTCCTGGCTGTCGTTCGCCAAAAAATTATTACAGCAGAGGTACTGGTAGGTGGGTTTTTGAACTTCGGACACAGCCAGGTTAGCTGTTTCCCCCTGCTACCAGTATTTATGCTCTGTACCTAATGCACAGACATGAGCGTGGCATCAATCTTCTCATCTAACTCTAGGCAAGAAAGCAAACAAGTGCATTTTTCAAAATGTTGAACTGTTCCTTTAAATCAGTGCGTACACAGAATTTTACGGTAGAACTGAAATTACAGAGCTAGTTTTTTGGGTTTCCCAATCATAGGAAACAAAATCATAATGTAATGTAATATTTGTAATTTCCTGACAAATGGTTTTAAAACAGACGTAGTTTGCGTCTTTTAGATTTAAAAATTGTCCCTCACATAACAATGTCATGTGGGCTATTTTCTATTAGCAGAACAAGGTCAACCATCATCATCAAAATCAAAAAAGGCAGCATGATTCCTTTCTCCTTGTGTCTTTTGTCCTTCCCTCACGGCTCAGAAAGAAGAAAAAGAAAATAACGGTTTAAGAGAAAGTTCACACTATGAATGCTAGTCATGGACTGGCCATAATGAACACCATGTTTAAGCATAGGGTGGTTCATAAGTGTACTTGGTACCAGAACACCTTAGGCCGCAAGTCGATGATCGACTTTGTGGTTGTATCATCAGATCTGCGACCATATGTCTTGGACACTCGGGTGAAGAGAGGGACAGAGCTGTCAACTGATCACCACCTGGTGGTGAGCTGGATCAGATGGCGGGGGCGGCTGCCGGACAGACCTGGCAAATCCAAACGTGTAGTGAGGGTGAACTGGGATGTCTGGCGGAGGCCCCTGTCCGTGAGATCTTCAACTCCCACCTCCGGAAGAATTTCTTGCGCATCCCGGGGGAGGTTGGGGACATGGAACAAGAGTGGGCCATGTTCAAAGCCTCCATTACAGAGGCAGGTGCTAAGAGTTGTGGTCTGAAGGCCGTCTGTGCCTGTCGAGGCGGCAACCTAAGAACCCGCTGGTGGACACCAGCGGTGAAGGAAGCCGTCAAGCTGAAGAAGGAGGCTTTTCGTGCTTGGCTGTCCCGGAAGTCTCCTGAAGCAGCAGACAGGTACCGGGAGGCCAGAAGGGCTGCGGCTTGGTGGTTGCCGAAGCAAAAGCCCGGGTGTGGGAGGAGTTTGGGGAGGCTAAAGTGAAGGACTTTTGGTTGGCCTCAAGGAGGTTCTGGCAAACCGTTAGATGACTCAGGGGGGGAAAGCAGGGCTTGGCCCAGGCTGTGCTCTGCGGGGGAGGAGAGTTGTTGACTCGGACTGGGGAGGTTGTCGAGCGGTGGAAAGAGCACTTTGAGGAACTCCTGAACCCAACCAAAACATCCTCTGTGGAGGAGGCGGAGTTTGAAGACTCGGGGGAAGACTCAACCATATCCCTGGTGGAGGTCTCCGAGGTAGTCAAAAAGCTCCTCGGCGGCAAGGCGCCAGGTGTGGATGAGATTTGCC
>LKNJ01001988.1:0-17748 GCA_002120245.1 Maccullochella peelii
ATCATCGACGACCACCCCGCCTATACTGTGCGGCATCTGTTGAACGTACGCCGCCGAGGTAGGGGGTGGCAATTCTTGATGGATTGGGAGGGGTATGGCCCCGAGGAGCGCTGTTGGATCCCCAAGCGCCTTATCCTCGATCCGGCCCTGATTCGGGACTTCTATGTGTCTCACCCTGACAAGCCCGGGCGGCCACCAGGTGGCGGCCGTAGGAGGGGGGGTACTGTTATGACAGCCCCAGCAGGTGCTCGGGCCCCGCCTCTGGAGGAGCAACCCAGCCCCTCTACCTCATCAGACGGTCGGTAATGGGTTAAGTGAAGACAGGTGTGGCTGGGCCTTGAAGCCACACCAGCTGCAATCACTCCGCTCATTTGTCAAGCATTACTTATACCCAGCTCTGGCAGTGCATCACTGTGTACCAGGCCCCGTCCTCTGCCTCTGCTTCCCCGCTACAGCCCCGCTCGCTACCAGAGCTTGGGATCCCTTGTTTCTTGAGTGTGCAATAAACGTATCATTTGTTCTCTACCCCCACGTGGTCTCCGTGTCTGCACTTGGGTCCCTAGCCAGGCCCTCTTAACACTTCATGCCATCTTACAATCCCTCCCTCACTACTCCTACTACCTCTCGGTCTCCAAACCTCCACTTCTCTCTGTGTCTCAGTTCTTCTCCAACCTAGCTCTTCCTCAACTCTGAATCTCAGCATTTCTTCCCCCCTTACTGATTTATTTTCAATCGCTTTCATTTCACTTGTCTGTGTCCTCATTTCCTCTATCTCTATCTTTGTCTGAATCCTCCAGTAACAACTTTTAGGAATTTTGATGAGCTTGTAAAGCACTAGGAAAAACTAGCTGAAAGAAGGTAATTTTGACTGGCAGGTAGAAGCCACCTCAAAGCTGCTTTTCATGGCACTTCTGCAGTGAGATCCAGATAGGGAACTTGACACTTAAAAAAATGCTGGTTTGTACTGGGATTTCTGCTGGTAAACTCTGAGATTGACCAGCCACTTTGACAGGTAACCTTTTTATCTAGTAACATTAAAACATTTGGCTGTTGCATTGTATACTCGCTCTTGTATATGCAATAATTCGCAGCCACTCAAGACAGCAGAAGGAATTTATTTTCTATACCCTGCTTTTCAGCCTCTGGAACTCAAGGCTGTCTCGATTAATCGCACACCATCCACTTATGCCATGAAATCTTATTTTCAGCTCAGGTTAGCATACTTACAATGCAATTGGTATGATACATGTATTTTTATGAATAGAAAAATATTTGACACAACGTGGATCCTTATTGCTCAAAACCCCTTAGGAGACAATGTCTCAAACATTTGCTTTCAATTCAGTCACTACAGTTTGAGTTGTACAAAAGCTGCCATCGTCATTAGTTGGAATGGAAACTACCTTTTGTCTGTAGCTCTCCACAGCACAGCTGACTTAACTGGGCTAAAGGAAATTAGGCTTAATGGTTCATCTGTCAAGAGGGAACAAAACCCTGGACCACAATTTGCATAGTACCTCGTGTTTCCTTACTCTACCATTCAACCACAGCATCTAATTTTCCCTTATGCAACCACATTATATCACTCAAGCAAATTATTTTACTATATGCTACACGCTTTGCTAAAGCTGCTGTTGCACACGTAATCTCGCAATAGGTCTAATTAAATCCCAAACTCTCTGCCATGTCCCTCAGAATTATGGATTTTTTTTGTTGCCGAGTCGGGTGACAGGGTCAGAGCTAGTAACTACCATGGCAACACACCTTAGATTGATGTCTAGGGGACACCCTAGACCAAGAGATGCCACATTTCTATTCTATTCTAATGTTAAAACGCCTGTCTTCAAAAATCCAGAAGTAAGAGGAGCAAAAATTATACAGAAAGAGGGAAGGAGAGATTAGGGAGAGAGGCATTAAGAGACAGTGAGTGAGATCCAAACAGAGAGAGACATGAGCAGAGAAAACAATGACAGAAACACAGAGATGATACTCCTCCAATCATCCCCCCTGTTGTATCAAAGACAGACCAAACAAAATCACCTGAATTCCTCCTTTGTTCCACTGAGCCCTGCCGACTTAGAAACTGCTGTTGCTGCTGCCATGATAGACTTCAAGGAAATAACCCGTCATTTTCCACTCAGCAAAATCATCCATTACGCTCCAATCGAAAGCACCAGGCTTTATCTGTCTCAAAGACGCAGAGAGAGAGAGAGAGAGAGAGAGAGAGAGAGAGAGAGAGAGAGAGAGAGAGAGAAGCATAGAGAGAGATAGCGGGGGAGAAAATTCAAATATATTAAAATATGCTCGAGAAAGAAAGAGTGCACGAGGGAGGCAGTGGGTTGCAAAAATCAAATCAAAAACTCAATTGAGTGGCACAACAGATAGATATACAGATATAATGTGGCTGATTTAGTTTTGAGTCTTGTGATTTTGTCCTATCAGTCACAATAAATATGGAGCTATCAACAGACCTGGGTAGCAGTGATGAAATTGTTTGAGCCTGTGTGCCTCTTCTTGCTTTTCCTATTTTTGAATTGCTGGGAGGAAGAATTAATATAAGCCACTTGGTGGACATCTTTTCCAAAGTTCTGCACAATACAAACAGTGTGTATGTTTTTAGCATGTGTGGCCCAAGTGAAAATGGGGCTCCTTATCCCGACTGTGTGCCATACTGCCTTATGTGCAACAGAACAACAAAACAATCTTTTGAGCTACATAAGGAACAGAAACTCTAACCATGGAAGTGTTTGTCCCGCCATGAGCTACACGTATACTGTATATACTATTGTACACCTTGACATTCAACCCCCCTGTTTTGCCTTCTTTCCTCTCAACCCTCATCTCTGTGTCTCTTATATAAAGGAAATGCCATATAGAATAACCTTTAAAAATGTGGGACTGACCTCCATTCCCCACTGGTTTGGCGTGCAGAGGTTTACTGTTTGTGTGAATAGTGAATATTGACATTTTGACCCAACTAGGGACTAATGTGTTGTTGAATCTATGTATGCTCTGGAACCCCTGCGTTTACAGACACACACAGACACATTGACACAAACCCGAAAACACACACAGGTATACACAAAACCACACAGACGCTCAGACCAACCACACAAATGTTTGTAGTTAACACCAATATGCTACCTGTTTCATTTAAACACACACACACAGTATACAGACAAAATATCTACACATAATGTAGCTTCTGTGTATATGTAAAATGCACACACACACACACACAAACATGTGCACACATGCTTACGAGACACGATACACATGCACAAAAACACAACTAAATATGCACAAATGCACACACAGAAATCTCCCTCCTTTTATTCAGGTGTGTGTTTGGGGATCTGATCAGAATTTCAATCCTTCTCTGCAGACACAGAGGGTGATTGACGGCTGTCAGGTTTTTGTTTTTTTTCATCCTCTCTCGCTTTGCTATTCCCCAGCTGTCTTTCTTTTCACACATCACCCTTCCCCCTCTCCATCTGTCTGTGTTCCTGCCTGTCTTTCTCTGTCCCTGTCTTCCTCCCTGCCTAATGTGCTTAGTAGTCTACCACAGTGTGGGCTCAGTGTTTTGTAAAATGACTCACTCGCTGTGTGTGTTTTCTTTGTAGTGTCAAACAGTTTGTGCAAGTAATATGAGTTTGCATATAGCCTGCATATTGCAGGGCTCTGATAGTTGAGCTTACAACTCAGGCTGTTTGGGTTATTTCAGGAAAGAAAGACTAATGTAGATGATTTAACTTCTCACCTTGCTGCAGTGATGTAGAACTGTACTCCAGGGGTGTGTCAGCACACTGTGACATCACTGTTGGGTGTGGTTACAGGTGCAACACAGCACACACTTGTAACCATCCCCAATCACACAGCGATGCTGGACGTGGTGGACACACTTGAGACACCCACACAGGGAAGCGAAACACAAGTTACTGTTAGGGAAGGATCGTGGTGGTGGTGGTTTGACTGCTGGTTGTGAACAGGATGCAAACATCGATCTTTTCTTGGTGCTGTAAGACATCTTCCTGATTTGGCTCTGAACATATGGGTTGTTTTAAGTTGTTTGAACAAAGAAATAATACTTTCTGTCTTCTCTAGAGAACAGACTCCACATTTATCCACAATATGTTCTCTACTGTCTACATTATGCCTCACCCTTTACTTTGCATGGTCCTGTCATCTTTACAGTGTATCAGGATGTACTTCAAATCATTGTGTGTCTACAACAATGTCAATAAAATAAATTGATCTATATTATTTGGTTAACCCAATGTATCTAATTTTAAAGTGACATACTAAGATGCAATAAAATAGAAGATTTTTGGGGACACAAATCCTGCAGCTGCTAAATGAGAGTGAACAGGAGATTGGTAACATTTTGTGGACTTAGTTGAAGAAAGTTATTTATTAGTTATTTAAAAAAGAAATCCTGCTTTTGTTTCCTGTTAAGCTCTCAGAATGTGCGAAAGAAAAGTTGGCAGGTAGTAGTTGTAAAGTGTTTTTTTTTTTTTTTGTTTCATTCTACCAGTTCAGGTCCCTCAGAGGAACATTGAGGAGGAATATGCTGCGACGGCTGAGGCAGCAGTAATGGAGGATAAGTGCAGGTTATAAGCAGGATGGCGGGATTCTGATGGCTCTGTGTGTGAAATCTATTTCAAAGTTGAGTTTCTCTTTAAGTAGCTGGAGCTATATCTTTTGCCATATAAAACGACGATTGTCCATTTCCACAAAATAGCCCTATAAAGTTTTATGGTATAGCATCATTTCTTTTTTATGATATTGTAGCAGATACTGCAGGCTACTTTAGCTCATTTTACTGAGATGAAAACAAAAATGGTCTCTTCTGAAACGAGATGCAGCTGATGGAGGTATGAAGCAAACTTACAAAAAATGGCAAAAAATTTAGATGATGTTCACTTTTTTGTGAATCTGCTGTTTATGAGGCGATGTGATTTAGCACACATACATACACACACACAGGCACATATTTGTGCAGTGAGTAATGAAAATGAGTGTGTTAGACCATGGTGCAGGGCATGGATGCAGCGTTGCACCAGTGGAATGGTGTTTTCCTTTGGCGCACAGAGGTTACAGTGATGGCCCATCCATATAAACCTCCCTACAATCACCTTAATTCATATTTTGTTCATCTTTCCACTTTTATTGTATATTTTCCAACCGACATGTGATCACACAATAAAGTTTTATTCCAGTTATGGCATTAATACCAGTCAGACAAAATAAACATTCATGAGTGATTCTTGCTATGACGGTTAGTAGCCTGTCCTTTACTCTCGTGACTCTCTTCACAGAGATCTCTGTTCTGTCTGTAGTCTTACGCTCAGAAGATCTGCTTAGAGTGCCCTGTTGCAAAATAACCACAGAAACCGCTGTGCTCATGTGCACATCAAGTGTGTCTTTATAATGAATTATTCTGCACACTTTCTACTGCAAATCAACACGCGTCACCTTTTATGAGTCTGGCACAAGTGTCACCTTGAGCTCTGCATCTGTTTAATGACAACACAGGTAGACGTGTGACTGTGATCACCAACATGATGTGACAGAGATTGTTCGGGTTCGATTGCTGGTGCTCCCACAAACACAAGTGTGTGAGTGTTTTGGTTTATTTTTAATCCTAATTTATTTGTGGATCATTACCAGGATCATGAAACAGTCATATCTAGCAGAATGAAACGTTGAAAATAACATGAAAAAGTCTACATTTTAAATTCTACTTTCATTGTGTATATGGCACTACGGTGGTTCACGGAACAAATGATGACCTTAGGATCTTAAACATGTCCAAACAAAATGTGAATTCAACTTAATAAAGATTCATCATCTTGGCAGTATATTTGAGCTGCTGTACTCGTATTTGAAAGTCTACAGGTCCCAGACAGCAATAACTTTCCTGTGAGGAAAACTCTCCACGGGTTTCCCAAACTGTCAGTGCGTCGTGGCGTGCAGTGTGTTTAAAGGGGATGAAAGTAGGATGTGAATGTGACTGGCCATGATTGTCACAACCTCTCATGTGTTGATGTTCTGTGCTGATGTTCAGGTGGTGTTCATGTTTCTGTTCTGCAGCTGATGTTATTTCTGTGGAAACACAATCTGTTGTTGTGAAACTAAGATTTCAACAATACTAACTGCACATTCTGAGGAAAGGAGGTGAGAGAGGAGAGAAAATGGGAGGGAGAGGGAGAGCGAGAGAAGATGAGTAAATGCAGACAAACAGAGAAGAGAGGGGAGCACAGGGTGGGAAAGGAGTGGGAGAGAAGGAAAGCAGAGATGACTATTTAGTTTTTGTTTTTAGACTGTTATTGCTCAACAACGGTCAAACTGCATGTTCGTAATTTGATT
This sequence comes from Maccullochella peelii, assembly GCA_002120245.1. Classification (NCBI taxonomy): domain Eukaryota; kingdom Metazoa; phylum Chordata; class Actinopteri; order Centrarchiformes; family Percichthyidae; genus Maccullochella; species Maccullochella peelii. Next base: position 6,370 of record LKNJ01001988.1, read on the forward strand.
GAAATGGAGAAATGTTGAATGCTGCTGATTGTTTTGAATGAAGCTCATTGTGCAAAATAGGGGACAACAGGACTGTGCAACAGAGATGAAAGTGATTTTGTTTTAGTGGAGTTGGTCTAACATCACTTCACAGTCCATCTGGTTCCGTTGTTGATTTTGTTGAAATTGAGAAATCCCGAGTATGGGTCCTTGTTGTGCAAAGTTAGATGCAAACAAAAGAGAGGCAAGCAGAGGAGATGAGAGGAAAATAAAGCAGGGGAGTGTTTACTTTTACCAATTAGCCTGTCAGTGCTTCACAGCCCATTTCTATCGGCTGTTGACTTTGTGGTGAAATGCTGGAGTAAAGAAAACTTTGGAGCAGAGCCTCCACATCTAAACAAATCTTAATGCCATCAGTGCCTTTCAGAAAGCTCAAAACTCCAAAAGGTCAACTGGTTTATTTTGCCTGTGATGCCAATATATTTTATGACATTTTGCAATGCTATGTCCATGTTTTGATTCGGTCTCAAGGTCAGGGAAGGAAATGTTTGCTATGCATCGGGGAGTCAAAGTCAACATGTGATTACAATAAAGAAAAAACTAAAAAGGCCTGCGCAGTTTTTCTGCTTGGGAGATCAGAGAAGAGGAGAAAAAGTGGAGAGGAGAAAAGAACATAAAGTCAGGAATCTACTAAAATGTTTTTTGGCAACAAGAAGCAAAATGTATCTGAATCAACAACACAAACACCAGTCATTAGACATGGCTTCGCCTCATGTATCATTACCCTAACAGCTCATCTCGCTTCGTTGTTCAGTTTCTTCTTAATCATCCTAAATCTGAATCCTAAAATTCTGAGTGCAGAAAATTTGCATTTATGCAAATGCAGGTCCTACCATACAGGGCATGAAGTGTCACTGAATGATTTGAGTGTGAAAATGATGCGAATCAAATGCCTTTGCCTTTGCAGTCACCAGCGATTTTGGACATTTTCAAACCTCAGTTGTTTATTCGATTTGTTTGGGCAGATCTGAACACAGCAATTGTGCCCGGGTGCGGACCAAAACAACCACACTCAGACCCCTCAGAAGTGGTCTCGGTCCGGCCACAAACAAATTCTAAAGTCATTCGTTTGTGGTGGGAATGTGATATAACCTCGATGTGACTACAAGGCACACTTGTAAACTTGAACAAAACTTGAATTGTTTTCTGTGTGAAAAGAAAGCAAACAAAGGGGAACACGCAACAAGTTTACCAACTCATCCACTGATTTGGACAAGAGTGAACAAACTATAGGTGCTCCACGACCATCATCAAAATACCAATGAGGGAATATCTTCTGGAAGAAATGTGTTCATAGAGTTCCAGAGACTTGGGGAGTCTAAGCGAAGCAGCACTAAAGCTGTTTAGGAGGCTTGTGGTGACCTAACACCTTATTAAGACACTGTCTCCAGTATCGTGAGACATGGTAAATCACAGAGGGACAAATAAGGTAAATAGGAGACAAACTTGGTTAAGACCACACTAATAATCTGGAGGGGAACAGAGCGACAGACGGGAAAGAACAAGAGACAAGGATGTTTAGAAATAAGGCTGCTATCATCATATCACATCAAATCACATTACAAAGTTGATAGCATTCCAGCGGGACAAATGTTGAATGCAGGTTGTTGTTATCCACAGACACAGCCAAGCAAGCCTTGACCCTGTGAACTCGCTGTGTCATATCCATCTCATCACACTGACTTCTTCAAGAGGGGGTGGACCTTGAATGCAACCCAGTGTTGTGCAACGTGCATATCTGAAGAATGATGGGGTGTGGGCACAGACAGGGCTGGAGGAGGATGATTTTTTTTTCTCATCTCATTCCACATCTGGTAGAAAAAGATAACCCAGGAAACAAAGTTTTAGAGATTTGCAGTTCAAAAGATGTCTAGACATCGAGGTTACATTTTTTAGTCATCTACTGGACATATAACCATTATTTCAATGGCATTTAAAAGACTGTTTTTCTTTGTGTAGTTAGGATCTGCTTCACACTTCAATACAGTCATTAATCTTCACATCAGACATCTTTTGCACATGGCCACATTGTTGTTCTCATTGGAACTGGACAATAAACTATAAATGCTGACACTTTTATGTTAAGTTGGTAAAAGGAAGTGTCTATATCTACATCTAGTTTGAACAAGGAATCACATACAGATTATAAACCCACCTAAACTCAGCATTTAAACACCAGTGAGCTCTAGAGATGATAATTGAATGTTGATATTTGTGATGATTTCTGACAGGAGGCCCTCATTTACAGTTTTTTTATTCACCACCTTACTGGCCATGATATATGGACATTTAGACTCTATAGCGTCTAAAAAATGGCAGCTGACTCTCTCTCCCTCCCAGTAAAAGCCTTTTTAAAGCTCCTCTGAGATTAATAACAGTTTAGCCTAATGAGTATTTGGGGTTCAGGCTAAAGCACATCCAATGACTTTGGCTCTGTGTACAAAGAACTTTTTTGCAGTTGTCCTGGTGAGCTTGGGTTTGCTGAAATAGGTTTGGTTAGGAGGACTCTGGGAAAGGTAATGGGTGGTGAGGTAATTTCAACAGACACGGGCACTAGACTGGTGCCATTATTTGTGAGAAAGAGTCAGAGAGAGGTAGAGAAAGAGAGAGGGAGAGGGACATCCAGAGACAGACAGCCAGAGACAGAGGGTGATTAGGGTTAGACATGGTGCCACAGCTAGGCTGGATCTATAGAAATAGCCTCTTAACATGATGTATGAGGTACACACAAAAAGACACACTCATGGAGCTGGTGATGGTAGCATTGTGCTGACGGTAAGGCTGGAAAAGAAATAACCGGGTAAGTAGTGTAAGTAGCGTTATATATCTTGCGCCACTGTTATCAGGAAACATTGATATTATATTAGAGTTGTAGTCCCCCTGCATGCATTTATTCTGAATTAGGAGTGCTGCTTTGTTGAGTGTATTTACACACTGCAATTTTGTATTGGCCAGCTGCTCTGTACTGTCGTTTCAGCTCTCAGCTTATTTTACTGCTTGTAGATTATTGCTTGTAGAGGATCAATTCTTTCCTAAAACAGAACTAAGTTCTTGTTTTCTTTGAAATATGGCTTCTAACCAAACTATAGACTTAAATCATCCCCTCTGGATGAAATACTTTATATACAGAGTTTTGGGGCTCTGATTTCCTGAAAAATTAGTATTTTGTTGGTAATATGAATATAGCAGCTAGCATGTGGAAGGACTTCAATCAATGGCCAATCAAGTCAGCCGTTCTCACCCCTTTTATATGCACTGTGGTCAAGATTATTGCAATGGTTGCCATGGCTTAAAGTGAACCACTTCATCGTAGAAAACTCACTCCTTTTAGTTTTGTTTGTTCAGTGTTGTTTTACATTGTTAAATGGATTTTACTATGGTGCTAAATCTGGCTGAGCACTCTGCTCAGCTGGGAAGAGTCCTGCAGAGAGTGATGGCGTGCCCTTTACATGCTGCAGGGTAGGCTGGCTGACAGAAAAAAACTACTGGTAGACAAAAGTGGAAGTCCACCTGGCGTTTGCACCTTTGTCTGCCTTGTGGTGGAGGAAGCTGAGCCCTACATTTCCACAATCATAGTTCATGTGTAATGATTGCATCGCCCTGTGTTGTATAAGGAGGAGAGCGCTTACATAAAACATATTTCCAAATAGCATCAGCAATTTAGTCAATTTTATGCATAAAGGCAGCAGCAGTGACGGCCTTAAGATGACAGAAAGGAGATTGGAATTGACAGGCTGTCAGTGTGAAACCTTGCAGTGATAAGGAAAAGAAATGATTAAGTATTAATGGAAAGTTGTTCTTCAGTGATGAACCTGAACCCCTTGTGCAACATGGAGCCACAGAGTTGCAAGTAGAAACTGAAGACAGGACACAGTGCAGCTTCTTGGGCTTATGCCACATTCACGATCGTACAGACAATTAACACTAGCAACCGAGTGGAAAAAAAGACGTGACTACAAGTTGGAGATAACAGCAATTTCTGACAACTACAGTACCTTCACAAAAACAGGTGCCAAATGTCTGCAAAGCTACAATCATCTACAGTGCAATGTAAATAAAATCCATGACACTAATGCTATAGATTTAGCTTTTTAAAAAGGAACTACAAAGCCTACATGTTATGTTTATATGTGGTTTAACTTGTTGAGAACCATTACAAATATGAATAACAAATAGATAGTTTTGGCTACATTTCCATTTATCTGGTATGACTTCAGTACGTGCTAGCAATGTGGCTAACCATCCTGGGACAATGCATGAATGCATTGATGTTGGAAGCCAGGAATGGCTGCAAAACAACAAGAGGACTCCAACATCTTTTCCTGTATACGTAAAGATGGTTTTATATCCTATGTTCCTTCAAGGCTACCCCACAATGCATCACACACATGTTGTGGATGCCCCTTTATATCAATATAGTCTTTTCCTTTGTGAATTGTGTTACGAGGATGGTTTGGTCATTTTGAACAGCAGTGTTGCCACTCTGGTGCATTTTCTCCCTCCCTTTATGAGAGACAGGGAGATGGAGAAAATATGGATGAGCATGGAGAAAATGACATAAAAGCAGTGGGTCTGTATCTTTATGGTAATGGTTCCATTATGTGCTGAATTACATGTTCGTGGTTTTGCAATTCCAGTTTTTTTTTTTATAAACATGGATTACTGTTCGAGAGTAGCTTTTTTTCTCCTTGCATTTGTGTGTCCATCTCGTAACATTTTAGTACATTTTGTGACATCTCTATCTTTCACTTCCTGATTTTTCTTTTTAAAACCTAAAAGCAAAACGATGCATAAACTAAACTATCTGTGTCAAACTTATGATTGTTTCATTTAACTATGTACCAATTTTGTAGTTGTACTTCTGTCTACATCAACGGCAGTGCAACGCCCACACATTTGTAAAAACATGAGTGCAGACATCCCATCATCACTGGAGAGATGAGCACTGTTAGCATACTCCAGCCATTACATCATTACATTCACATTTCCTGTGTGCTTAATTGTGAGAGAAATAGAGAGAGAGCTTCAAAAACACAAATGATGTTCTGTACTCCAGCGCTCTGGTTACAGAGTGGCTAATTGAAGCTAATTGTATGAGTGCATTGTATGAGTTGTTGTAGTTGTATGAGTGCATGTTGCATTCAACAGCCTTTAGCAGATAGAGACACACCACTTGCTGACCCGTTCTGAATGTTATTGCTCGATCGAATGGGCATTATCAGTGGTTATCAGCCTTATAGATATTATAGATAAGGGGCCTGCTACACCTACTAGTAGGTTCAGAAGGCCGTTATCATCTGTTCACACGGTTGACCACTCGTGTCATATCACCTTAGGTTTAGGCAACAAAAGTACTTGGTTAGGTTTTGGAAAAGATCGTGTTTGGGCTAAACTAAGAAAGTAAGTCTTGTGACGTAATGTGATGTAGGCTTAATACTTCAACTTCAGTCAACGTTGACTTTTGGTTTCACACAGGACACGAATAACGGCCTCCTGGGTGAAGGTCCTGTGTTTGACCCATCCATCCATCCACCACAGCCTCCTCCTCCTCTTTATACCACTTAACCTGACACTGATGGGTTTACATTGAAAGCCCCGTTCGTCTCATAAAGACGTGATACCTACAAGTACGTGTAGCAGGCCCCTTCTAACCCATGAAGGGGCCTGCTACACCTATGAGGCTGATAAGCACTGATAACGGCCATTCAATCGAGTGATAACATTGGATCCTGCTGCCTGTGGCACATACAGACACAATGAGATGGCACTGTGTATATGTGTGTGAGTGAGTGTAGTCAGTCACAGTGGTGGACTGGGGGAAATGACTTTAACAACAGGGAGAGGAAAACGGAAAGTAGAGAAAGTGTGACTGATGAAGAGGTAGAACAAGAGAAAGCAAGAAAGAAAGGGAAGGAAAGAGAGACCAAAACAAACAGTAAGAAACAACAGAGAGCTAATAACTAAAGTAAGAGTGAGAGGTGAGCTAAGGTTTTCAAGCCTCTGAAGGTTTGATGAAGAATTCCTTTTGCCTCAGAAGGGATCCAAAGTTTGTTTATTCTTTCTGAAGCAGTTTCGGGCTTTCAACAAACCGCTGACCATCCTGGCTTTTGTGGAGTGGAGTGGAGTGAAATGACCTTTCACTCCAAGTGTAGCAGAGTGTGTAATGCTATTGGGTCTGCGTGATAACTTTGCCCTCCTAAATTTACCATTAAAGACAGTTTCTTTTAAAAGTGCCAGGTAAGATAAGGCAATTGCCGGGTCTAAAACCTGTTAAGGCCAAAAGGTGAAAACCATGATTGTTCTCAATGTAGTAACATGCAATTTAATGTAATATAGAGACAAACAAGCGTAAACCGTGTTAATGTTTAATGTTTTCTCCCGCATCCAAGAAGGTCCAAAAAGGCTGTTTTCTCCCTTTTTTTTTCTCTGCTTGAGGTAAACAAACATTGTGCGTGTTTATATAGATAATTGCTAATTATATGGCATTTACAGTTAGTGATTTAGTGGTTGCTGATTGCTAATTGCTAATGGATCTGTAGCTGGTATGAAAATATATTTAAAGACTGCAGAACAGATTTTATCTGGGTTTCACAGTATTTTTGCATGCATTAGAGGAGAGAGATTTAGAGGCTTTGGATGGAAATATGTTTCGTAAGCATTTCAGTGAAATTGAATCAGTATTGAAGAAAGGATGCAGCAATATGTGTGTGTTTAATTAATACTGATTTTGTGGCTTCAATTTTGAAATTGAAGCCACAAGCTCTCAGAAATGTTTGACCTGCTGCACTCGACGTACAACAGCACAACAATGTGGTAAATTTAATAATGAAATAGCTAATCAGATTATGTATCGATGTTAGCTGTAATCTTTTAATCCCTAATCCAGATGAAAGACAGTTAAATCTGACACTGAATCCCCCTGTTGTTGTGTTATCATCAGATGAAGATGAACAATGAACAAAAAACAGACCTGCACTCTATCTGTGTGTGTGTATGTGTGTGCCTGTGTGTGTGTGTGTGTGCTAGAAGCTCATACAGAGAACAAAAACAATAAGCCACATTTAATGAGTGATATTACAAGAAGAAATATTAAGGGAGACATTGTTTGCATGTTGTTCCTGTATTCTTTTTTAATTTACAAATGACACATGCAGCGTTAAGAAACCAGTTGAAGCCTTTTGGAAAAATACGCCTTCTAGTTCTTTAACTAATGGATTTAAGGAAGGGATAGTCCCTGAGAGAAGCTTATCTCTGTAGAGTGTTTTGCTATTCATAACCTCACATGTCAGAGTGGATCATCTCGCTTACATCAGAGCCACCTGCCGTCATGTATTTATATATACAGTACGTTGCTCTTATACTCTCTTTAAATAGAAACCTCTTCGTCAACCTAAAGCTAAACACAATTTTGACTCCGTTCTGCAGGGCCACTTGCAGCTTTCAGTTTTTATTTAGAACTACACACTAATGTAATGCGTTCTCTCTGGCCACTCAAAGTCGTGCATGCTCTGTGCCGTTTTATTAATTTCAAAGACTTAAATTCAAATGATACAGTTTGTCAGAATAATTATCAGTGCTGCATGGTGGAATGCATCCCTAACCAATCAGAGTATAGGAAGAAGCATTGGCTCTTTGATTGGTAAGGGCTGATTAGCTGAACACCTGCCTGCTGGCCAACACTTTTTTCATTTTCCATTATCACGCCACTTTAACATTTCCTGTTTATACTACTATTTTATAGTGTTTTATTTTAACTTTATTGTCTTTACATATTTTAATTGTGCTTGTTTCAGAATCATTATTTTATTGTTTTTATATGTACTTCCATATATTTTGCACTTTTAGAAAATTATTATTATTACTGTTTCTGTCTGTTTCTTCGATTACATATAGACATAGATGAAGACAATAAAAATACAAAAGGAGGATATTTAATTTGATTGTTTTAAAATATTGATTAATTAATTACAAATGTAAAGGAGGTGTTGTGATTTAGCCATCTTTCTTTGTGTTATTTGTGTCGATACCATTGTAGAACATTTTCTCTCAACATTATACGTCATACAGGAGTGTCTCTTAGCTCAGGAGCTTGCAGTATGTCAAGAGTACTACAGTGCCCCAAAGTCAGGGTCCCAAAATGATCAACCACAATTACTCAGCTGGCACCCTCACATAATAAGAGCACTAATATGAAATACAGTATCTGGCAGTAATTGGATGGTGCTCTTTGGTAATGGTTTTACTGTGAGAGCCATTAACAAGTGTAGAAAACTATTCAGTTTTAAATAAAATGGCTTCATTAATGTGGCATTGTTCTTCTTGTTCTGATTTGAGCCTCAGGGTAAGAAACTCAATTTACCCAGTTTGGGTCCCGGCCTGAAATGTTAAACCCAGTGGTATAAAATAAAGAGACGGTGGAGGACAGCTTTGTGATTACCGGACCATTTTAAAACTATGACACCTGTCAGACAGAAAAACACAAGACCTCCTTTACAAAATGAGATATCAAATGTTTGACAAGTGACACCTACTCTCATAAGTGCTATTGGGTTGAAAAGAAAATTCATTGTGGAACTCTGGAGGTTTCAAGAGTATTTTCAAGTACTGCAACAACAGAGAGGTTATGTCTTGAAATATATGAATATGAATATTCTGTGCTTTGTATGGGATTATATTTGTTTCGATAGTACTATTTCTCAAGTATCAAACAAATCCTCTTAAATTGAGTTTGATTAAAATACTACTTCCATTTTTCTGATCAGGATTTCTCCTTTGCTTTGCTTGATCCCTTTTGCCTTCACCTCCACCTTTTTTCATTTGCTACAGCTACGCTTTTCAGTTACAGTCCTGCCACATAGCTTTTGCGTGAGTGGGCGTTGCAGGGATACGTCCACATTGGTCAGATGTTTTTGGAGTGACAGATCAATGGCCCCCTCCTCTATATCATTTAGCACAAATGCTGCAAGACTTGTGGACAAAACAATAGCCCTTTTCCTTGAGCTCCGTCCTTCTCTTTCTCGTCCATGCCCGCTTCTGTCTGCCCCTTTTAACCTTTTACCACTTTCTTTTCTCTTCCTCTTCTCCTAACCTACCCACCATCTCTCCTCTGCCATTATTTTCAACTTTTTTATTGACTCATAAAACCAAAGGGTGGCTAGTTAAACCCCCCCACTATGGGCTGGTGAACGCCAGTATGAGCTATGACACCAGCTATGATTTTTATTTTCATTTTTCAGCTTACATCACTTGATTAATTAACCAGTAGGAGAAGCCTTTGTTCAGCATGACTTTAATACTGCCTGGGATTAATACTGCAAAGTGGGCCAGACATGGTTAAGATTTATGGACTTGTGGTACTTAATTATTCAACAGAAAATGTCGTGCTAAATGTCATGTAACAATATTTAATGCACGTATAACATTTGCAGTAGCAGGGTGGAAAAGATGCAAGAGAGGCCATTCGAACACGGAAAGGTCCCAGGTTCGATCCCTATAACATTATGTCTTTTTTGTCCTTATGACATTGCGCTCCTGCCTGCTCACACATGTTGAGCTGCATGGTTTAAAAGCATCAACTTAATGCATCAGATGATCCCAGTGTGAGGATTTGGGTGATGGACAATCCTGCTCCATTGGTGCCAATTAATATTAAAATTTTTCCCAATATCTGTCTCCTAAATTTGGAGGAAACATAATTACCTCCTGGATTACGTTCACTGGCAGCCTTTGTTACAATCCTGGGTGTGTTCTCATACCTCACAAAAGTCATTAGGGGGAGGTCAGGGTGGATGTTTGGGTGTATGAAGCGCAAGACTTGCACACTGGCCTTTAAATATTGAACAAGTCAACACTTCCTGCTTCAAGCTTGCGATTACTTTTTAAATATTTATCCAAGACCCAACAGGTCCCCCAAATTAAATGACAAAATATGTGGTTGTAACTGTCCTCCAGAATGACACATACAAGCCTTTCTGATCTGATGCCTCATAGGCAGGATGACATAATTTATCAGTCTCTTCTAAAACTGCTACAAATCTCCGTTACATAAAACTGTTTTCTGATCTGATTCCACACACATGGTTATTGTCTGGTTAGGCACAAAAATGACTTTGTTAAGGTTAGGGAACAATTGTGGTCATAGTTAAAAGAGACCAACATCAGTAGAAAACAGGAGGCAAACATTTTGTTGACCCACCCTGACCTTCTCTCTTTGCAGACTTTGTGGGAGGACAGTTTCCCAAGACAACAATCTTGACCACAACCATAAAAAGTTAGGCTTTGAGTTGCCTAAACATGAATATAAGGAACATTCTTCATACATAGTATGAATATTATATGGAAACTACAGTGAATGCTGTGTAGATATGTTCAGTGAACATTTTGTCAACTACTTATATATAAACATTTACTTGTTGTGGTAATATAAAAAATAATAAAAATATAAACCAGGCAGCATTACATTTTCTATAGCAAAGTAATTGTATATGTGTATATTTTCTGTTTTCTCGCCTTGTGTCTCACTGCTTCATCCTTTTCTGAATTGTTAAAAACTCTAGGGATGAAAACCAAAGCGTCAGTGTTACATCCTCCCCTTCATCCTTGGTTTTAACATGATATATTTATCATAAAATCCATAAACAAAAGCTTTATTGTCTTAAAACTCCCACCCTCTTCTGATTCCTCCATCCTCTCAGCACTCGGGGGACAGTTTGACCACACAACACGAACAAACTTCTCTTCCTCGCTCTACCTCTCGCTGTGAGCAAGAGGTCTTCTGTTTAATGGGCTTTATTTGTACACTGTAGCTCAACTCAACACATGACTTCACACAGAGCACTCCGCATTCACAGGCATTTACCCAGAATAGCTAGAAAGACAGAGAGAAAAAGAAAAAAGAAACAAAGAAAGTCTGAGATGACTCTCCTGGTTAATTGTCCATTGCCCTGAGACTCTGGCTCAACCCACGGCTCATTAGCTAAGAGTTTCAACCTCCAGTGACACACAGAGATGATTGCTGCATTTTATCCCTTATCTGCAGCTTTTTACAAAGTAATTTATGTAATTAAATAATACCAGTTGTTGTCTTATCACCCAGTGATTAAACCCAACGGCTGAAATACTAAAACCTAGTGAAGAAAAAAATCACTGATGCCAGTGAGGAAATGAACTGGCATGTCTGAGTGAAATGAAAACGACTTTGTGTGAAGTTTCAATGGGTCATTAAAGTCTGAATGAGTGCTAAGTTCCCCTTGGTGACAATTTAAAATTTGGTTAAAATTTTACTTCACAATAGCTCTATAACAATGTATAAGAGAGCACAGTAGAAATGCACATTGGATG